>VZRQ01007364.1:3161190-3236909 GCA_013397975.1 Machaerirhynchus nigripectus | reverse complement strand
CGCCGGTACCCCGGTGAGGTCAGCGCGCCCTGTGCGCATGCGCGGGGGCCGTTACCGCGCGCCCGGTCGCCATGGCGACCCCGCCCGCCGGGAGCCGGGCCGGGGAGCGCGGACACGCGTGGTCCCGGGAATGCCACGCGTGGTCCCGGGAATGCCACGGGCCCTTCCCCGCTGACCGGCCTCCAGGCACTGCCGTGCCCCCCGGCTGCTGCTCCGACCGGGGACAGGCCGAAACGCTTTGAGAGGAATTCCCTGCGCTGCGCGCGGAGAGCGTGAGGGCTCGGTGCTGCCGTGCAGCCGTGCCCGCGCACTGCCCTCCTTTAGGGAGTCCCCCGGGAGGGAAGCTGTTCCACAGAATCACAGAGTGCGTCAGGCGGGAAGGGACCACAGCGGGTCACCCGGTCCAACCTCCCTGCGCCAGCAGGGCCATCCCAGAGCATATGGCACAGCATCGTGCCCACACAGCTCTGGAGCGAGGGAAACTCCACTGTGTCTCTGGACAAGGTGTTCCAGTGGTCACTGCACAGTAAAGAAGTTCTTCCTCGTGTTCAGGTGGAAATTCCTGTGCATCAGTTTCTGCCCGTTGCCTCTTCTACTGCTGGGCATCACTGAGCAGAGCCTGGATCCATCCTCTTGACATCCCCCTTTAGATTTTTATACACATGGATGAGGTCCCCTCTGTCATCTCTTCTCAAGGCTAAACAGCCCCATTTCTCTCAGCCTTTTCTCATATCAGAGACGTGCTACTCTCTTAATCATCTTTGTTGCCCTCCACTGGACCCGCTCCACATCTCTCTTGTTTTGTACAGCCTTAGTTTAAAAGCTGCATTTAAAAGCAACTAATTATTTCTCCTTCATGGAACAATTTGCAGTGCTTCCACAATAAAACTGAGGTGAGATTGGGAAATGAATGCCCCGTGCAGAAGCTCTTTACCAAGATGTATTTGACTATCTTGTTCCCTGGGCTCATGACTGCTTTTCTCCTGTTGGTTGTGGGGAATCAACCTCCATGTCCCCTCAAACCACCACTGTCCTCGTCCTCTGCGCTGCGGAAGGCAGCTGACCTCTGTAACACTGCAGCTCCCAATGAGCACGGAGTCTGAGCCATCAAAACTTGGGAGAGCTGTATGTGAAAAAAATGATTGATTTTCATCCATAATTTCGTGAAATAATAATGCCCTTCTCCTCGGCTCATGGTTCTGGCACAGCAATGACTTTTGGCAAGCCCCCTCCAAATAATCCTAGATTTGCCAAATTATTCTTTTTGGCCATCGGGTTCCAGAGCAATACCTAACTGCTGCTTTGTGTGAAGCCATCGGCACAGGCTGAATGTAAAGTCTGGAACAGGCTGCACAGATGTCAAGAGAAAGCTGGGGATATTAGTGCTTAAAAGGATGCCAGCTCTCAGTAAACTGAAAGCAGGTGATTACAAACCAGCTTTAGAAATTACCATGGTTCTCACCCCCAGGCAGTAGCTAATCTCCTGAGAGCCCTAACTGGCTAAGCACTACCCACAATAGAGACACAACAGCTCTGCTTCACCTTTTGTGGCTACCCAGTCCCCATTTCACTCTCTATCTGCTCCCAGAGGAAGCACAACCCATGTGTTCTCCCTCCCTGGTTGGGCAGTTCTGCAAACAGGACTCCTCCAGTGGTTCGCCCTTCTCCTGTTTTGCAGTCTCCCAACAGCAGCTGAGGACAAAGATCATGGGTACATTAATAAAGGACCAATCGTTCCACTTCACCTGGATCTGCTAGAACTACAGGAAAGTTCTCTCAGAGAGTCTAGATAGTTCCCTCTCTGTTCCCAAAATACCCTCACATTTCATTTTGAGCAAGAAAATTAGATAAAAACTGAATAGTTCTAAGTTAGGTGAATTATGATAAGCAATATTTAATTTAGTTTTAGTAAGAAATCAATAACTTTGTATCACACATTTATTATTTATTGTGTATCACACATTTGCTGTGAATTTATTCTCTTCAATATTACAATAAAGAGGCATTTACTTTGGACATCTCCCAAAATTGCCTTCTGATATAATTGTATGTTTGCCCTTTTTTCACAGATTCTTACTTCTGGTGATTCTACAGTCACTGCTTGGCAGCCTAAAGCTTTGTAAAGAAATGCTGAGAAATGCAGCTGGCATAGGTTAAAGTATTTTTTCTCCACTTTTAGATAAAACTTGCATAGAAAATATGGCTTTTTTTCTTTCTTTTGTTGAGAGACTTTGGGGGACAATAACTGCACAAAACTTAGAAGTTTCCTCATTGTGCAACTGACAGATTGTGGACATGGTCTTTCTCTATGTGTTTTCTACACATTTTTATTTTAAAGCAGGTGAAGTCTCTGCACAGAAATAAATTTGCCGCCTAATCAGTTCTAATGTTTGGATTTTTTTTTCCTTTTATTACATGACTGTTTCCTTGCTCCCTGCAGAGACTTTTAGAACAGTTTATGCCTCTATATTAGGACAACCAAATTGTTCCGTGAGCAGCAGCACTAATGATGCCTGGTTTCTCACAGCTCTGTGTTCTTTGTCCCTCTAATCCGCCCTGCTCTCTCAGCATCTCTACCTTCCTTTGTGTGTCCTGTGCCACTCCCATCCAAGGGGACACGGCTGGCCGGCACGGTGGGGTTAGTCCAGGGCTGTATCCACGTGCAGATGGAAGGGCAGCCTTCCATCACAAGGGATCACACCACGCCCGAGCTCCCTCCTGCCTTCCCCTGAGGCTGGCAATGATTCTTTCTCTCTTCCATTTCTCATGAAACTTGAGATTGTTTCCTCCCCCCTAAACACTGAGAAGGAAAAAAGGAGTGGGTTAGCCTGACAGTTGAATGGAAGCAGGCAGACAGACTGGTCACATAAGCCTCGTTTCCATTAGGAAAAGAAGTACAAAATACATTGTAACCTGAAGGTTTTCTTCCAAGGTTTTAAAAGTAGAGGTGAAAGCATTGTTCTGATTCTTGCTCTTTAGGTTTTTTAACATTAATCTCAGTATTCTTTAATTCTGCTCTCGATTCCTCGGCGCAGCCCCTCAGCTTTCCCAGGGCCATCACTCTGCATTAGTTCTGGCACACCTGTGACAGACCTGCACATCCATCGCCTGCGACAGTTCCCAATGGAAACCCGCCGTTGGATCACGGCAGGATACCCCAAAGGCAACCAGATCTAAGCTTCTGGATGGAATCCAGTGTGTGGGGGTAACTCAGCTTCTCCAAAGCTATTGTTAGGTAACAACTGTGCTATTGCTAAGCAGTCCTTGGGGATTCATCCTGGGGTGCAGGGAGGACTCTAAATAAAGGAAATTGAAGTAACCACTGGAGGAGCTGCTACCATCACATGAGACTGCTTGACCAGGCATTCACTACCTGTAGCTCAACAGCAGGCATTTGGCAGTACCCTTATCCATAACATACCTAAAAATTGGTACTTTTTACTATGCTCTCATCTCTGAAAGATATCCATTTACTTACTTGTCTCCAAAACAGAGACCAGTGCAGCGGAGAAGTCTCCTAAGAGGATACTGTTCCCAGTGAAGCTGCACGTATCTCTCTAATCAGTCCACCTGCAAAGTACACTGTTCCCTGCTTGTTGAGAAAGGTCTGGTTGGACACAAGGAGCTGTGTGCTTATACACGTGCAAAACAATGCACAGCCCATCTGCAAGGTGAAAAAAGAGATGAACTTCTGGACATCTGCAGCAAGGGCCCTAAGTAAGGGCAAAGCAAAGTCAGAAAGCTTTTTAAAATAAAGAAATATAAGGATAATCTAGCTTTCAATTACCAACACTGCTCTTTCAAATAAAAACACATCAATAAAACTAGTGGGAAGAGATGGATGGACTAGCTCTATTTCAGCAGAAACACTGACTATACCTGTATGACCTGCTCTTCCCCTTTCCTTCAGGGCCCTTTTGCACAACATCTGCTCAGGAATCTGAGAGCCTGGTGCTTCAAGGAGAAATGTTTTTATTTATGAATGACAGCATGATGATGTACTGCCCTTAACAAAAGAGGACAGCAGTGTCAAAGCTTGGCTGTCCCTGGGTTGCTCCCCTAGAGCTGAGTACTCTGCTATGCAGACTTAGAAAGCTACAGTTCCTTTATGTGCTGTCCCAACTTGAATACTTGCATGGCTAAGGGGGAGAACAGCTTCACTTGACTCAGTGTAGCAATGTATCTCTCCCTTTGCCATCTCCTAGCACTTAGATCTCCTGCACACATCACCTGCACAGCCTTGTGACGTGCTGAGGAGAAGGCTGGACCGCTGCTCGCACAAATACCATGGGCCAACATGAGGTAAAGTCCAAGTACCCAACTTCTGAGTGTTGCTGATCCCACTCTGGCAGAGACCCCACTATGCGACTCACCTCTTCTATCCCTCACTTACCTGGGAAACAGGGAATAAACTCCTCGTCCATATTGTGTGAGAACAAACACTTGAAACAGGGAAAGCACGAGTACTTCAGATCAACGTGAAATTTAATAATTCCTCATTCTTTCCTTTGCACGTGGCAGTTGTCACAGCCCCAGATTTGAGCACTTTCAGCTCACACAATGTGCTCCCGCACCGCTATCTTTAATTGGCACTTTCCTGCCAAGCCTCAGCGTTTTGCATCGGACCTTTTCCACGTGAGAGCTGCCACAAACAAAGCATCCCACTGACCCACTTAACTCCCACGTGAAGGCACATGTTCGCTTCAGTCACCAAACAGAAAAGAAAACACAAGAGCAGAAGGTTTTGATTAAAGGGAAATGAGCAAATGGCTTCAAGGCCCATCGTGTGCACACGGGCACGTCTGCGTGTGTTCACTCCCTGCAGACATTTGGCCACCCAAGGAGAAACATCCCGCACAAAGCAGGTAGTCCTCAGGGTTGGATTCGAGATTTCCCATTGGCAGGAAGGTCCAGTGAGCCATGCGACATCCCCGCAGGCTTCTTCCCCTGACCTGGGGTGACTGCCTCCAGGGAGGCAGGGAATGGTTCATTCTCCCTGACCAAACATCAAGGAAGGTACCAATTAGTGTTAATTTTGGCATTCTTTGTTTTGCGACCAGAGCCTGAGCTGAACCCCCTCCAAAATTGAACACAGGCTACTGGCAACAGTTTTCCACGCTTTCTGAGCTGTGCTAGATTTAATGCAGTAGCCTGGAAGATCACTTCTGGTCTTACCAAGGCATGGGCACCAGGTCTTATATTTGCATCAGAGACTGTATTTTTCCTGGCTGCTGTCAGGCCTCTGGGAAGAGACATTTACAGGTCAAACTTACAAGAGTCCTATTTTTGTCTTCCACTTAAATTTACATTAAACAACATTTCGTCCCCATTTCCGCTTCCCTCATAGTTTCCCGTTTACAGTGTTTCAAATGGATTTACCTCCTCCTGTGCTTGTTCTCTATAGCCATCCCTGATATTATTTTATCCTTTTTCCACCATCCAAACACAATTATGCTCATATCTCCTTTTTTTTTTTAATACTTACACATCACACGTGCACATACCTTTCCAGCATGGGTTCTTTCAATCTTTGAAATACATTTCCTTTTTATCCTCACCCAAATATTAAGCCAACTGGAAAGTGACACATCAAGGTTAGGAATGCAGTCTGCTCCTGACAAGGAAAAAATGCTGAGCTTTGCAAGAGAGGCTAAGTGGATTAAGATCCTGTTAAAGATTAGGTCACCCTTCACCCCAAATGCAGATTTCTACTGAAATTGATGGAAGCTCTTGCAGAATGCAATGAGAGGGCTGACATTTAATGGCAGCACAGCCAACAGCCCACCCAAACCCAACTGTCCAAATCACCAACTCCAAATGAGTCTTAACAACCAACGAGTCGATTCTGTGCTATATTTGAACATGGCAGGATTTCATCTTGTACAATGATGAGCTGATGGGGGAGAAAAGCTGAGGTAGTAGTTTTCAGGATAAAAACTTAGGCTGTGATTCACCTGATGTGGCTGCACTGACATTACACCAACAGACAGGTTTGCCTTAAAGGAACCCATACTGCCTCTGAAACTAGTCCCTTGCACTTGCATAGCTCCTGCCAGACCAGTCACAAAGCTCCAGCAGCTCCAAACCTGGCATTTGTTTTTAAGGATACAGTTCAACAGAACACACTTTAAGCATTGTCCTGTTAATAAACCACAAACATCATGTCTTTGATAGCTGAAGGAAAACTTCATAGATTTGTCTTACATTTCCTCTGCCATCACTTCTGGGCAGATGAACCCAGCCCTCTTCTAACAGGAAGACCTGCAAATGCAGCCCAGCACCTGAAAACCACACCAGAGCCCTTCTAGCTCTCACATCAACTGAAATAAAAATACTGCAGGTGACAAAGCAGCTTTGCTGCTGTGCTGCTGCTGCACAGCTGGCACAGACCCTGCTCACTCCCCACTGCATGGCTGCCTTGTGTGAGAAACAGTAACTGAGCAAGCACAGCAGAGAGGCAAGTCCTGCCTTCACCCTCAGAATGCTGCAATGCTCTCAGCCTCGCGAAGCCACTCTGACAGAAGTAACTCTACTTCCCTGCTTGTTTTAAAAAAACCATTACACAAGCAAACTGGGAGTTTGCACAAGCCCTTGTGGGAAACTGGCAGCAATGCCTCGCTGCAGAGCAAGCAGCCCAATTTCCAGGTCTGCACCTGCTCACCAAGGCTCCCCTCAGTCAGCACTGGAAAAACACACAGAAAAGAACAGGGCTTTCCAAAGTCACTATCATAAAAATGGGATTTATTAGTTTCTTTCCTTCCTGTTCTATAAAACAGTAAGTTTCAAATCCAGGCCAAGCCCCAGACTCCATGTGATGGATCAAATGGGCAGACAGGGAAAGGAAGTGACCCCAGTGCCTGTGACTCGCTGCAGACACCTACCGCACTGTCTTAAAGTCCTGCAGAGTTAGTCCTCACAGTTCTGCCTCTCTTCAACAACACATGTGAAGACAATTATAAACTAGCATTTTCTTCCCTGATCAGAGCCAAGACTTGTGTAGGAGCTTCTCTGTAGCTTTTCCTTCCCCAGCACAGGAGAGCCACATGGTTACTGGCCACAGACACGCAGGTGTGTAACTAGTCCAGGCCTCCCAGGACAGCCAAGATCTCTGTTCCTGCCATATGCTTAATTGATGCTGGGTGGCAGAAGTGATGAGAGGCCTTGCTGCACCCTGCATAGAAGAAAGTGTTTCACTTTAGGAATTCTCACTCACACAGTTAACCACTTCCTCAGCTTGCTCTGACAGCTGCTGCCCTTGGGCAGGAAGGGATGTGCCTGCATTAGCAGTGCCAGCAGCAGCCTGACACACAGAATGGCCTCCCCACCGTTCCAGCAGCACCCTGGGGTGGTCCCCAGCATATCTCTGGCTAAGAAGTGCAGATTTTTGGTGCCTAGAGTTCGACATTTCAAGAATTTGGAGTTGAGATTGCAAACTCAAGAAAAGAGGATGCGTTTGAACATCTTGGACAATGAAGGAGTCCAGTCCAAGAGGATTTGTGGATATTCCTGGAAAACACATAATGGAGATTACATTCACTGTACTCCTGTTACCTGCTCGCCCAGCTTTCACCTGCAGCACCCTGCCCAGGGCAGGGATGTGCACAGCACCTCACAGAGCACAGCCCACCCCAGCCAGCTGTATCGCACAGCAACGTGAGAGCCAAACACGCCAGCACTCTGAAGGGAAAGCTGGGAGAGGGGGAGTTTTCTGGAGCTCCCCTCTGCCTCGCTGGTGCATTACATGGAGAGGGAAGCATGTCACCCCTCAGAGCCATGCCCAAGTCCTCCCTTGCAGCCGTTTGTAGACAGGTTTTAGCCTTGCCCCCGGGGCTGCAGTCATTTCCAAAGTCAGGTACACAAGCAAACAGGCTTGGTACTGGCAAGAGCAAGTGTCACTTGCCCAGCCTGCTCTCCTCCTTCACTTGGCTCATGAGCAAGCCCCAGCACTTGGACTGTGATGGCAGCACACTCCTCATGCTCTATGCAGCCTGGGCATCCTACAGCACATCTAACAGGCAAAACAAGTAGGAAAACATAACACTGCATCTTTAATTTTGAGCAGTCTAACCCTGTCACATTCACCAGTATCTTTTTCTTGAGAGGTGAGCATTGGTTTCATCATTACTTTCTCCCCTCTATCTTGCAGCCAATTCTGCTTTTCTCCCCCACCCTCCCTGCCCCCCATTCTTCTTTTACTTCCAGTACTTCATGTGCCAGGAAATGGTGAACACTCTTAAACCCTGCTCCCTCCTGTAAAAGAGAGAAATTGTAATAAATGAGTGTAAATTAGCAGCCTTGGCTAGCACCTAAGTTTCTCAAGCTTGAAAGCAGTAGTACATACATGAATGTTCAGCAAAACAGCTCCACAAAATCATTCATAACTGAAAGGCAGAGCACTTGCAAGTCATGCCTTGAAACCACAGCCCCAACACTCCTAGCATCCCAGTAAAAACAACTTGGAGCCTGCCCTAAAATCAGTGGCCAGGAGGTTTGTGTTTGTCCAAGATGAACAAACAAATGACTGGAGAGATGAGAATCAAAAATCAGTGCAGGGACTGGGGCATAACTCATGACACAGCACATCTGTCCACTTGCTATGGAAACTATGTTTGGCAAGTATCAGGTGTCTGAATTTCTGCTTACGTACATCTCCCTGGACAGCAGTATATTAATAACACAGGCAGCCTAAAAACAGAAACTATCACCAAGAAAAGCTGCCCTTCTGCTGAGAGTTCTTGCTGTAGCCTGGGTATTGTTGTGCTTTCCTCAACACAGACTTTTGCTTCCTTGCTTTTCAGAATTGCCATCTTAGCTGATCTCAATTGAAGGAAGATGAACAAACAAAAGGAAGGGAGAGGAAAATTACATCAGGAAGCAACCCTTATTGTAAGCACAGTTTTCTTGAACGTCTTCCCATCAAGGCTTGCACTGCTATGTGACTCTGGAGAGCCAGCAGCAACCAGGGTTTTAGCTTAAAGGCACAAACCTTTCCAAGAGACCTGCAGAAGCCAAAGTCCCTCATGCAGTGGACATGCAGGAGCTTATGAAGCAAGACAGGATGCCCCTGGCACTGCAAGCAGCATGAGAAGAGGCCACTGAGTCAAACAAGGAAGAAAGCAGCAAGTGGACACAGGCAGGGGCAGAACACTGGGCACAGAGAGGAGCACAGCAACAGAAGCAGAGTGGGAAGAAAGCAACCACAGGTTCAAAATGCAGGCCAAGGCATTGGAATGGGAAGCACAGGAATGGAGATGCTCAGGCTTTGGGGAACGTGGAACTGCACCAGAGAAGTTACTCTAGATAAACTAAGTTTCCTTGAGAGCAGCTTTAACTCGGCAGCCTAGGAAGAAGCACTTGTGGCAGCACCACAGAAATGGGCATTTTTGGTTATGATCAGTATGGGGTTTCTCATGTATTCTCAAGCCGTGTGAGACGCGTGAGTCACACCAATGCAGCCGCTCACTCCACTCTGCCTGGAGAGTCAGGTTTCCTTACAAAGCCAGGAACCCTCGTCCTGCGGGATGTCCATACAGCTGAGTCGTGCTGCCCCCCACCGGTGTCAGGAGATTCAGCTCCCACCAGGAGAAATGCAGCCACATTTCTGGTTCATCCCGACCCAACAGCCGTCTTTATGTGCACAACACCAAGTCAGGAACACGGACTTCAGAAGAAAACTGTCTTTTCTGGGCAGATGCATTTTGCTTCTTTTCTGCTGCTCTCTGCTGTATGATGTCAAGGTAGTTTTTCCAGAGCTGCACATCAGGTACAAACAGATAAGCAGTATCTGCCAAACGTTGGATCATGTGTATCTCAAACCTTGGCTGAGCACATATTTCCCACGGGTTTGGGGTGCAAGCACTGCCTGTTTCTCATCAAACAACGTACAGGGAAGGAAGCCTGCAGATGGACACAGCAACACTGCCATTAAAAGGCAAGGACTGTCTGTGACCACTGGGTTGGAGAAGAGATTCCCCTGGCCTGCCCAAGGTGACGAGCATTTGATAGAGAGATGCACTCAGCCAAGTGGCTTTCTCAACAAAGGAGAATGATCTGAGTCACCAAGACAATGCCATTATGATCCCCCGATGATTCCAGTGATCAGGCCAGATAGGTCAGAATCAGCAAGTCCAATGGTTTAGATTAACTTTTCTCTGCCAGGCCTTCAAGTCTTAAAATAGCCAAGGAATTAGTGCCAGCCACCTACCTAGTTGGTTATTATCACCTGGGCTTTCCTCTGAAATCTTCTGCCAAGCCTGACCAGCAGCCAACAGCATTAGAGTGTTTAATCTCAGACAACAAAAGATGAAGGCTAAGTATGTGCACAAAACCCAAAATGGGATTTCTACAGATCTAAGGCTTCTACAGATCTCAGACTTGCATTAAAATCCAAATTCTAACTGCACAGTCAAACTGCCTGTTCAAACAGGACTGGATATCTGCCATCGTCAATGACAAGCGAGTTGGAACAAGAATGAATCTTAATGCATTACAAAAAGCTACGCTCAGTTCTCTGAACCCATACTACTGCTGACAAAACCTGCCTTTGCACTCCTGGTTATTACAGTATTTCAATGTGCTTATCACCCCCTGGAGCAGAAGATACCCTTGTTTCATGCAGGCAGTGAAACTAAAATGCAATGACAAAGGACAACAGAACTGCCAGTAGAATCCAGACTGCTCTGATTATTGGTGCATCTTCTCAAGAGCCTCAATTGCTATCAGTATATGAGAACTCCCATAAAACACAGACATTCAGTTATTCAGAAGAACCATTACCAAGAGCCAAGAAAGTTGAAAAATGGTAAATTTTTTAATAACCTGTCATTAATTATAAATTTAAGATACAGTTGCTTGCATTAGCAAGCTCTGAATGGACAGCCGCACATTTTCTTTCCAAAAAATGAGTTACAAAATTAACTGAAGATTTAGGCATGACTGTAGCTGTGTCACAGCACGGGCATTTGTGAGCACAAAGTCAAGAAAATCTTCATAGGCAGAGAAGACCATAGGTCCCTTGATGGCTAAACCAGAGGGAGAGGATCTGTGAACAGAGTCCTTGCCTACGAAAAACTGAACCAGTCTAGGCAGGATGAACCAAGCCAGGGCATCAGACCCAGTAGAAGCTCCACCTCAATAGCTTTTAAGTTGAGAAAAATATGGCTATGGCCACAAAAATTTTAAGTCTGTTTCTATTTCTTCAGACTTGGTCTTTGCCTTGGCTGCTTCTTTGGTCTCTGCACAGCATTCTTAACACTGGCAGAGGGAAGCCTGAGAGTTACTTCATCATCCTCTGTGTCATCATCCACCTGAGCAGCTTTCCGGCGCTCGAGCACTGCTGGAGTACAGACTGGAGTAGGATCCTGAAGAGATCAGAAAAACAGGGTTCACTGCAAAGCCATCTGCCAGAGAAAGTTGTCGCTGCCCCTGTGTTACCACGAGACAGCTCAGCCCAGCTCTCCTTCAGAAAATTGTTTTCATTTTATAAATAGCTACTTTTGTAGACATTATTTCTGTGGACAGAAATGTCACCCTCAAAGAAATGTATGTGAAAGGCAAATGGAAATTAATTCACATTTTCTAAGATGTTGTAATGACATTTGCTTCCTAAATTTTGTATTTCCTGACTCAAAGCATCTAGAAAGTCAAGTGGAAGAGAATCAGGGCAACGAGGCAGGGGATGGGGGAGTATATTTGAGACTGGCACACAGAAATGCCACATTCAAGTTCACAGCAGAGCTGAAACATCCCAGCTTCGTTGCCTCAGTAAGTCCTCAGAACTCAGATGACAGAATGTATTAGTTATCCTGTCTTCCTCACAACCAGCCATGCCCCAATTATCACAAGTAAAGCCAGTAATAATAAAAATCCCCAAACAAACACCCCCACCCCCCGCAAATTCACAACAGTGATGAAACAGAAGTGTTAATGCCTTACAGACTTTTTAGACCATCAGTACCCCAAATCTCAGTCCTAATGACCTGAACTTCCCTTTCATCCTACTGCTACTTTTCCCTGGCATTTGTTTCCAAAACACCAAATACCATGCCTGGAGAGCATGGGGTAGGAGGGACAGCACAGTATGGAAATGGGGACAGACAGCACTGGACTGTATTAACAATTCAACTTCCTTTTTATCCAAACTGGCTGGCACTGTAACGTGGCCCAACAGAAGGATTCCGTCAAGGAGATCATGTCATCTCAGTTTAAAGCACAGGTGCCTGTCCCCAGCCCTGTGCATTCCCCAGCCTCAAGGGAGTGCTGAACAGCAGAGGCTGACAGCAGACACACTGAGGGACTGGCACTGCTGGGTTACAACACGCTGACCACAAGCCTTTGCTGCTTAATGCTGCCACAGGAGAAAGAACCACAAGGATTCAATCACCCTCTCCTGTGCACGAGTGTTAATACATCTCAAAGGAGCTACTTCTGGCACAAACATCTCTCAAGCAGACAATGTCAAGGTTTTTGTGTGTTGAAATCAGTATCAAGGTGCCAGCTGGAGACTTTAAACATCTGCCCCAGCGTGAATGGTGGTACTGAGACTGGTCCATCTTACCTGGCTGCTCAAAGAAACATTCAGTTTTGATTTCTTGGATGTTTTAACTTTCTTTCTCTTTTTGGAAAGTGCCTGTGCAGCCTAGGGAACAAGACAGATTAGGTGGATCACTACATGTTTGTGTGAAGATGCCAACAGTTCACAGGTGCCTTTGTTTCATAACTGCAAAGTCTTTGCTCCAGCAAATAGGTTTAAAGTAATACATTGACTGACACAGAGGTGATCTGGTTTGAACAAAAACACTCAAAGCAACACAAGAAAAGGTGCTACTGTGCATTTTAAGAATACCATGTTAACAGCATTAATTGCTTAAATCTCAAGTACTTGACCCAAGTACTCTGCAGAGGAGGAACATGCAGGGGCTGCCGATGGAAGTTCTGGTCTTGGGACCTGCCTTCAGACCCCCACCCCGGCAAAGTCTCCCTCAGGGCTCGGGCAAAGCCCCTCTGCTCTTTGGTGATCTGCACTCCAGTACTAAACCACAGAATATCCAACTGCTTGTACCAACAGAAGAAAAGGAACATCTCCCCTTTGCTGTTACTTATTTACTTCTCTACAGGCACATGAAGTGCAGCCCAGCAACAGCACCACGCTGCATTCCTGTAGCTTCTACACAGTTCCTAACACACAGGAGCCGCCCTGGGGCTCCAGTGCTTTTGCCAGTTCCACACAAAACACCTCATTTCCACATATTCAGCACAACCCTAGAAACACATCTTGCTTAACACACTCATCGAAACGATGCCAAACTTACAAATCCTGGGAAGTCATACTCGAGGCCCTTTTCAGCCAGCTTCTTCCGTAAAAGCCTCTCCTTCCGCAGCAGGCGCTTTGTCATCCTGGCTTTCTCCACGAGGGAGCGGATCCTGTTGTACCGCCGGACAGCCGGCTGAGAAGGCTTCCGAAAGATCTTGTCACAGTCTTTGAAGAGGTTTTCATGGACCTTCTCAGGAGGTATGAACTGGCCTGTACCACACACAGGACATGGGGTTACAGCAGAGCTCCCCGTCCCACCAAGGGCACTCACACAACACCGTTCATGGCTACAACACCGTGCTGGTGCAGCGATTTAGGAACACAGCAGAGGTCACTGGATCCTCAGTCAGTATGAGAAATGGCTGGATGGATGGATGGATGAAACACTTCAACAGTCTCACCCAGACAGATCAGAGAAAATTGTTTTATAACAACACGTAACTTGTAATCCTTTAAAAAGGAAGTTTTACTGTCACCATGTCTGAGAAACTCAGTGATTTCATCGATCTTTTAATCCAAAAAGCCCCTTAGGTGAAACCTTACAGACAACAGCTGCAGCAGGTTCAAATGCCAAGGAGTTTCCACATGAAAGGAACTCTTATGTTTGTCTCCACACCAAACCCAACCATACCCTGAGATTTCATGCTACACAATCACACTAAGAGCAATATCAGCCCTGAGAAAAAAACAACAGTAGTGACCAAAAGGCTGCTGAGCATGTTCTTTACACATGAGGAAAAGCTCAGCCCTACAGAAGATACTTTTGGGACAAAACTTCATTTAGAAAACCCTAAGATTCTATGCACGGTCGAACTGAAATAACTACAAGTTTCCTTTGCATGCTGCAGGACTTATAATTCAGCTTATACTTACACTTCAGCAGTCTCTCAGAAAACAGGTAGTTGTTCATTGTGTCTGCAACAATCTTGGCCACGTCATCACACTCAAACTCCATAAAAGCATAGCCTTTGCTGGCTCCAGTCTGTGAGTGAGAGGAGAGAAACCTGAAACAATGCTTTGGTACCTGAAGAGCTCTATTAAAATTATTTTATTCTTCCGAAGTCATAGCCCATTCTCAGCTAACCACACAAAATTTCAGAAAGTTCACTGAAATTGTGAAAAGCACCAGATTTAGTCCTAAACTGGTATGACATTATTTGTAAAATACGTATTTGCACACAAAACAGACTGCTCACCACTACATATACTTGTTAAAAAAACAAAGCTGCCCTGCTTGGCTGCTGTTCTGCTGTTCCATGATTATACAGTATTATTATAATGTGACAGCAAACCCAGAAGTGAGAAGAAATTAGATTTATCAAACACAAAACAAAAAGTAAGTTAAAACAGAACCGTGGCAGTTCACGCTGTACCTTAAACTGGCGCACTCCACACTTCCCACTGGAGTGAATTTACTTACGGAAGAAAGGACCACAAGAGCCGTGGCCCAGCCGCCTCGCAGTCGGAGACAGCCCCCGGCCCTACCGGTCCGTCCGGGCACGGCCCCACCGCGTCCCACGCGGGGCTCCCGAGGGCCTCAGGGTGCTGCGGCCTCTGCGCGTTCCCAGGGTCCTTGCTGGGCAAGGGGGGAGCCCCAGAGGTCGCGGAGACCGCCCGGCCTCAGGCAGCCGGCTGCGAGCGCTCCGCCACATTCCAGTACTGCACGGGCCGCAGCCGCGGGGCAGCGGCCGGGGCCGCTCCTCACCTTCTTACTCCTGGAGAGCCGCAGCCGCGTCACTGTCCCGAACTGCCCGAAGTACTCGCGGAGTTGCGGCTCGTAGAGGCCCCGCGGGAGATGCCCCACGAACACCACGCCCGGCGTCAGCTCCTCCTGCGGGCACAGAGCGACCGCGTCAGCCCGGGCCGGGACTCGCCGCACCACTGCCACCCCGCCGGGCCGCCCCGCTCACCTTGGCCGCTCGCTTGGTGCGGGCCCGCTGCACCTTCTTCTGGAACTGGCGCTGCAGCCGCGGCTCCAGCGCCAGGAGCGGCGCCGCCTTCACGGCCGTGGTGGACGCGGGCGCCTCCACCGCCATGGCCGCCTCTGCCGCCATGCTGCCTCCGCGCGGCCGCCGGAAGTGCGTCACTACGCCGGCGCCGCGCAGCCAGACGCCGTCTCCCAGCAACGGGGCGGAGGGGCCTCGCGTAGCCCCAGTGGGCCCGGCCTCCCTGCACGGAAGGGCGGCCTGGAACACCGCCGGGACGACAAACTCCCGCCCTGGGAGCGACCAACTGTCCCCCCGGGGCGATCATCGCTCTCTGGGCACCCTCCCGAGCCGCCCCTCCGCCCATTCCTGGCTGCTTCGGCCGCTCAGCTGGTGCTCGGGGCAGCCCGGCGCGGCGCGGTCAGGCGGTGCGTGGGGCAGCCGCGCGCCAGCGGCCCTGAAGGCCCCGTGGGCGGGAAGCGGCGGCACCATGTCGGTGAGCGAGATGTTCGCGGCGCTGCAGGGAGCGCTCGGCCAGGACCAGGACATCCGAGAGGTGCTGGGGCGGGCGGGACGGGAACGGGCACGGCACGGGAGGGGGCGGTGCCTCGGCTGACGGCGCGCTGTGCCCGCAGGAGATCCGGAAGGTGGTGCAGGCGCTGGAGCAGACGGCGCGGGAGATCCTGACGCTGCTGCAGGGCGTGCACCAGGGGCCCGGCTTCCAGCACAGTGAGTCCCGCGCCACCGCCCCCGGGCAGCGGGGAACAGCCGGGGGGCGGGAGTACCCCTCGGAGTACACAGGTCCCCTGTACCGGGGCACCTTTTTCAGGTTCCAGTCTCTCCCGGGGCATCCAGCGTGGGCTTCCAGGAGGCTGCTGGGAAGAGGAGGGCGGAGCTGGGAGGTTTCAAGCCAGAAAAGTAATAAAGCTGCCATTCAGCTGTAGGGAACGCCGTTCTGTCCCTTTCTGCCCTCCCTAGCGTGGTGCTTTTCTGTCTCGGTGCAGAGCAGTGTGTTCTTTTCCAGGTGTTCACATCCTGGGCTGCTGAGTTGGCTCTTAGGTCTCCCTGTAAGAGGCTTGCACACAGACTGTTTTATCATCACTTGTTGGGCTTTGTATCAGTGTCCCTGTCCCATCTCTTCCCCCCACACTCCAAAAAGCTGTGGTCCTGAGCGCTCAGGGGGTATTCAGGATGGACTGGGATGTGGGGGGGAACGCACATCAACCTGGTTTGTACAAAGCAGATTCTGTGTGTGTGTATAAAATCTGCTTAATGCAGCAAAATGTAAAAAGAATTTGCAAAGGCTGAAAAAGCAGGACCTGCCCTTGATGTCCGTTTGAGTGACAGCAGGATTTTTTCTGCAGCTTTGGAGGTTTGGGTTGTCACCAGCCTGGTTCCAGGCTTCTGAGATGTTGGACAGAATGTTTCTGGGCCAGCCCATTTCCTCCGGGCCACGAGAGCAGCTCTGCAGGCCCAGGTGTCAGATGTGCTCTTTCTGTCCCCTCATTTCTCAGCCTACTGGTGAAACTACTGGAATAAATTTAAATATGTCACTTAAAAGCTGGGTTTTTTCCAGTCAATATCTTGTGAGAAGAAGCAACCATTGTGACGTTGCTGAAAACTCGTGAAAGGAATTTGTGCAGGTCACCCTGAAGGGGAATAGAACAAGCCTCCCCAGGTGCTGTTGTACTCCCGTGCGGAGCTGACTGGTTGTTTTCAGCCTGAAGAGGTTCCCCAGCACAATGGGGCTGGAGCTGGAGGCCTGGGGTTCCTCTGGCCTCGGAGGGGGTCTGTGCTTAGCAATGAGCAACACCTGAGGTTTGACCTGTGCGGCCAAGTGCAAGTTCCATCAGCCTGGGAAACCTGGTAGTGCTGGAAATGAGAGCTGCTGAGTGGTTGTTTACACAAGCAGACACTCAGTTTTCTAACCTGGGAAAATCCCTGGTCATTGTGTGGGTAACAACTTCAGAGTCGTTTTCAAGCATTTAATAGTAGAGGTCCATGTTCAACTTGGTGTATTTTAACTTGATTTTTAATTCCTGGAGAGAGCTGGTCCTGGAACTTGAGGAGTCTGAGAAGAGATTTGGAATTGTAAAAGTAAAAAAAAAAAAAANAAAAAAAAAAAAAAAAGAACAAAACCAGCTAAAAAATGAAAAACAAACCAGCCAAGCAAAAACCAATAACCTAAACATAAACCCCAAAGCTTCATCTTATAATTCTTGCAAAAAAAAAGAGTTCCTGCTTAATAGGTCAGGAGTTAACTTGTGATAACAGACCTGTGAATTTGTCATCAACTTATATTTACAAGCATAGTAAAGAAAGTTAAGAAATGTTTAGATTAATAAAGGTTTAAAGCAGAATAATGTAGTGCAAATTAACAGAAGCATTGTTGGGGGATAAATAGCACCTGCCAGTTGTCGCATATTCAGACTACACTTTTATTTGATAATGGTTTTAGTTCTGCAGTGTGGTATCTTAGATGTCTGTTTGGCCTCCTACAGCATCTCATTGTTTGATTCAGTACAACATTTTTTCTAAGAAACTAGAATGATTCTTCCTTAGTAGATTGAAAGGGGATAAACAGTGACTCCTGTAACTATGAAAGGATTTTTCTCATTGCAGCGGAGTTCTGGCTGTACTTTGTAACATGAAGATTTCTTTGGCCTTATACTTACTTATTCCAAGATGTAAGGAAAACTTTTAACACTATTAATAAACTATATTGAACTAGAAAGATATTAAATGAAAGTGAACTACATAATTTAATAATACAAAGGTAAAAATACTGTTAATTACTTCAAGTTCCCAGGTGACAGAGTAACAGCTGTAGCTGTGTTGTGCAGCTCCAGCAGAAGCTGTTCTGCCAGTTGTTTCCCACCCCTTGTGCCAGCATAAGTGGGAGATTATTTACTTCTTCCTGCAGCCTCCTGGTTGATCCTTTGTTTATTCCTGCATCCTCAATTGAGGGAGTGATGAAAACTCAAGGAGACAACAGAGAGCCAGTGGGAACGGGGAAAGGGTTTGCTCTGGATTGAGCAATCTGTCCTACCAGAGAGAAGGGTAAGGGGTGGGGTGAGCTCTGTTAGTAGAACCATGGGATAGTTGGAAGTTCGATGGAGGACAGCTTCTCATACCAGGCAGTGGCTTTTAAAATGTCATCTTGCACAGGCTTCTTTGGCTCCTTGTCCCAAATGGAGTTGGAGAACTGCTCAGAAGGCTGGGCAGGGCAGTGTGTGCTGCATCCCCCTGTTGTCCAACAGCAGTTGGGGTGTGACAGGTGGGGCCTCTGGAGCCTGAGAGCCAACTCAGTGTCTTTGCTCTCACAACAGCAGAACATCAGAGGTGATACCTACAGATGTGTAAGGATAGTTTGAATTTGGGTGTTGTGTGTGTGTCACTGGGCATTGTTTGAGCCTTTACAGTAAGGACTGTTTATTTTGTCACAGGTTCCTTTGGCAGAAGCCAAATGCGAATGCGTTCCTTACTCTGTCCCTCCAGCCATGTGGTAGCTCGTGCGACTGAGGCAACCCTGTAGCTCCCAGAGAGCTGCACACAGCTCTGTCATGCTGGCTGCCACATGGAGCACTCCCACATTCTGCTTCCTGAAGCTTTTATTTTTTGCATGTCGTTCTCCCTCCCTTTTGTTTAATAAACAGAAATTATGTTTTGGTAAGTGAAAGATGTTTTATAATCACACTTAAGTGTCTTGTTTGGTAAAAACCATCACAGCTTTTAGATCTAGGTTCTATGAATACTCCTGGCTTCTGTACATGAAGATGCAGGAGGGCCTGTCAGGTTGATCTTTGGCCTCTTTTGGCTCATGACCAGGATTTGTGAGAGGGCTGCAGTGAAGCTGTGGTTGGAGCCCTTTGGTCGGTCACTGGCACTGCAGGTGCAGCGGGGCTGTAACTCTGTCGGCAAACGGAAGGTGGCAGTGGCTGCTACAGGAACAAGAGATCGTTCCTCTGCAGAGCTGTAACACGGGACAGGCTGAAATCCAGGCTCTTCAAATACATCAGGCAGGCATTTTTTACATTTCCTGTAAAAAGCAGGAAATGCAGTTTCCTGAAGGGATGTTGTACCTCAAGTAACCAAACTGTAATGGATTGGAATAAAACAGGATAAGATTTTAATATGGAGAAAGAAAAGTTGCTTTTCCTTTGACTGTGAGAGTTGTCTGGCAGCAGTGCTGGGTGTGTGTGTGTTTCCTTTGGGGCCAGCTGCTGTGTGCAGTGTTGTTCCATTGCTTGGGATCTGGCTGTTGCTGGGACATCTTGGGTCAAGTTCAAAACAAAGGCCCAGAGCAGATCAGACAGCCTAGAATTCCGGAGTCTTTCTGCTTTGCCTTTGTGGCTCGTGGCGTGACCAGGAATACTTCTCAGATTGATCCCAAGTGTCAGTAGCCTATCTTGGACAAGAAAGAAGCGTAAATAGCGCTGTCTACACTGGAAAACTCTGTTTACAAACCCCTGTTGCTTGTCAAATATCCATTTCCTGAATGTATTCATTCCCTGAATGCTGTACTGTTTCTTTTTCAGTCCCAAAGAAGTGTCAGAAGGCTCGTGAGCACTTCGGTACAGTGAGGACACAGATGGAGTCTCTGAAGACCAAGTTTCCTGCTGATCAGTATTACAGGTGTGCAGGATCACACACAGCCAGACACAGAGATATATATGGGAATTGCTTGGGCATTTGGCATCGTTGCTTTGGAGTAACGATGTAAAGGTTTATGGGCTGAATGCTTCTTTCTCTTTGAAAAGTAAATCGTGGTAGACAAGTGTGAGGCTTTAATCAGCATAGATAAAAAATGCTTTTGCTAAAACACTATAACTTTTCACTAAAAATATTCAGTATTGAATTATTTTTCTAGCACCTTTCTTTAAAAAGTAAAAGGGAAGCTTAGGAAGTTGGTGTTCTGCTGGAGCTGCCCTTGTATCTGGGAGCAGAGCATTTGCTGCTCCATTAATTTCAGTTAAGTTGTTCGGTTTGGGACGTTTCTGGAAGCAGAGCTCTAAATCTGTCATGAAATGGCTGTTTGGCTCTGCAGACACTAAATGAAGTTGTCACCTTTGTGTTCTGTTGCTGCCAGAAGGGGACAGTGCCTGGCAAGAACATTTCAAGGAACAAGAGTCTTGTCAGCTCAGATCTGCTGAGGGAGGGCTGGGAGGGAAAGCCCTCGCTGTCTGTGGGCAACACAACCTGGAAAACTGTGGGAGCTGAGGAGCTGCGTGAGAGTGGCAAGCAAATGTCAGCCTCCAGTGTGGTAACCCGGGTGTGGAGTTCTGGAGTACCAAGGAGATGCCTTTTAGCTGGTGTCATTTTGATAAACCAAAAATACTGCAAAATGCACTGTGGAAAGGCAGAAAACAACACATGCACGTAATGTGTGCTTGTTGCCTAGCGCTCCAGTAATAAACGTTAATTATTTATACCCTGATCTGGTGTTTCTTGTGCAGGTTTCATGAGCACTGGAGGTTTGTGCTGCAGCGGCTGGTGTTCCTGGCAGCATTCGTAGTGTACTTGGAGTCAGAAACATTAGTGACCCGAGAAGCTGTTGCAGAAATACTTGGGAGTAAGTTAATGTTGTAACTGGAGAGAAAAAGCTTGTGATGTTAGACATTGTAGCTTTCAGGGGTGCAGGGAAATGGCAGAATTTCATTTCTTCCCAAGAAATCAGTTCCAGAGTTTATCTGGTATTTGATTTCGTTATATAAACAAAAAATTCTCAGAAGAATGAAATTGGCAAACCTAATGTTAACAAAAGTATTTATTCATTAATAAGTTCTGCATCAATGAAGGTCATTTATTCAGAGTGTGTGAATGCACCAAAAGAATAACACAAAGGTGAGAGCTTGTTTCTCTAACTTCTTGCATTTGGTATTTAGAAAGTATGTAAAACAGATTAAATTCTTTATCGTAAAAGAATTGTATCTTCACAGAGCAAAAGATTTGAAAAAAGTAAGGAAAATACATCCTGTGTATAGATGTAAATCGAGTTACCCGGTTGGATGTACAGTTGAGGATGTACAAGATGCTGAATCAAGAACTGAGGAAAGGCTGTAATTACATCACATACAGGAAAAGGCTGACTTTTATTTTGTAATAATGTTTCATAAATTTGATCTTTCAAATTAGCTCCGGTAAACAAATGCAATTTAAGGTGGCTGGGTTTGCTCATGCTCAGCAACACCTCATCACTGCTCTGTTTTTTTGTTTCAGTTGAAGCTGATCGAGAACGGGGCTTTCACCTGGACATTGAAGATTATCTTTCTGGTGTATTAACTCTGGCCAGTGAGCTGGTAAGAAAGATATTTGTGCAGGTATTTGGTTTGAAACTGACCTTAAAAACAAAAGTAATGTGTTTTTTAGCTTTCCTGAGTTGTTCCTGGAAGTTATGATGCACAACACCTTGATCTGAACTTGTAGCAAGATGCTTCTCTGCGTGTTCCTCAGTGATACTTTTAAGATTTAAACTAGTCATTTGATTGAAAATGCAGAACTATGGTCAGCAACAAGGTAGATCTAAGTACAAATAATCTTGTCTGCCTGGAACACAAGTGCTTTGTTTGGCACAGTAACTGATGGGGACAGTGCTGTGATTTGGGTGGGTGCTGTGCTGACATTCTCCGCTGTCTCCTCTCACAGGCCAGGCTGGCAGTGAACAGTGTCACAGCTGGGGACTATTCTCGCCCTCTCCGCATCTCAACCTTTATCAATGAGCTGGATTCTGGCTTCCGCCTCCTCAACCTGAAGAATGACTCCCTGAGGAAGCGCTATGATGGCCTGAAATACGATGTCAAGAAAATTGAGGAAGTGGTTTACGACTTGTCGATCAGAGGACTCAATAAGGAGGCAACAGTTGGTGGAGGCGGGGAGAAGTGAAGGATGCTCGTTTGAACAGCATCATCGATTACCTCAGATGGTTGCCAATTTAGGAAGTACCTAGAGAAGCCTTCCTACAGTAGTTTAGAAGAACTGCAGCTCAAAGCTGCTCTCTATTTTCTTACAAAAGGTGTAGAACAGGTGTTAGATGTTTTGTAAAATCATGTCTAGATTAGGACAGGAGACTCTGTTTCCAGTGGAATTCCTCTGTCAAACACACGGTGCCGTTCTCTGCACAGCAGCAATAGCAGTCAGTAACTTCCATGAGCTGAGATTCCCATTCGTTCTGTAGTGTTCTTCCCTGCTCCGGCAGGGAAGTGCTGTGGCTGTCTCTGCTCACACACCGTCAGAGATGTGTGCACAGCACACAGCTCAGTGCAGACACGTGGGATCTTTTAAGAAACACGGTATGTAAATACCAACTTTTTTTTAAGACACAGATTTTTTTTTTTTGCCTTTTTGTTTCTTAAATTTTCACTTATGTAAGTTGAACAAATTTGCATAGCTGTTTATGAACCAGATCTCTTTTTTAATGGTTTCTGTTAATGTATCCCCTGTAATTGAGAAATTAGTGAAGATACTCCTGAGAATTCCTCCATTGGAACTGGTGTCTTGCAGCCTGGCATATCTCTCTCTCCCTCTCTCTCTCTCTCTTTATCTCTCTCTCTCATATTTTTTTTTCCTTCCACAAAGATTTCAGTCACCAGGGACAGCAAGGTTTTCTTAGACGCCTGCTTTATCTGGTGTTTGTTTTACTTGCATGAGAAAATGCAGAGTTTTAAATTATGATTTGCCTTGAGAACTCAGTGTAACCAATTTTTAGGTTTTTTTAACTTCCAAATTTTCTGAATAGAGAAGTGTAAACTGATAAACTGCAGGTGGTGTCTGAGTTGTAACAAGCTGTACAGGCAACAACTGTACCTGTGTCCTGGGATTAAAAAAAAACCCACAAAACTATAGTGTGTGTAGTAAAATGCTTGTATCTCGAGAAGCAGGGAACTTACTACTTCCAGGTAATTGTATGTAAGATGTTTGCAAACACTGACAGCCTCTTTCATGTGTGTAAGTGGACAGACTCACGCCTCCCCATGTGCTTGTTTTCTTGTCCTAAATGACCTCGAGTTTTGCCATTCTCCTACTTCTGGTGGTGCAGCAGGGTTAAGGAGAACAGCTAACTTCTTTAGGAGGAGGAGGAATACTTCAGAGGATGAATGGGAATGGTCAAGTTTATGTGGGGTTTGTTGGTGTTTTGGTTTCTTAGTGAAGATTTACCACTGTTTGAATTAGGGGGTTGTTTTGTTTATTGGAAGAAAATGGTTTCTTGGTTATTATGGCCAATAAAAGCTGTTCTTTGATTTTGGCCACTTGGTACCTCTGCCTGTGTTCTGATCATCTGCTATTTGCTTCCCTTGCTGGGAGCCTGTTCTGGAATACCAGCATTTCAGTTCGCCCTTCAGCTGTCTTTGGACAGAAACAGAGTTCCTCCCCTTGGCTGTAGCTGTTCAGTGGTGCACTCCTATCACTGCCAAGTGCAAAGTCAAGCTGCAAACAGATTTCATAGGCTTTTTTTAATGTTTTTTTAATTTTGAGCAATTTCACCAAGTAAAATAGGAGAGCTATGGAGTTTTATCCTTACCAATCCAAGAGGTGGCAAGGTTATCTTCAAAGCATTTCATAATCTTTCCTGTTTGTCCTCATCCTTTGTATCTTATGTCACTTAACACGAGGAGATGGTATATCCCCCTTTCACAGCTGAAGAAAATGAGGGTGTAACTTCCTGAGCCCCATGGCAATGTAACAGCTTACAAAGTATTTCTTTGTTCTTGCCCTGTGCCAGTATTTGCTCATTTCTTGACTTAATGCTGTGGAGGTGGGAGGAAGGAAGGAGCTTAAGCCAGTTTTACTGCCCAAACCAGAGATGGGGGTAAACCAACACCCTAAGGCTGTGCAGACATAGCTTGCAGTTCAAGGTCACACAGGAAGTTGGTGGGAGCAGGTGAATAGAGAAGGGTTTCCTGAGCAGCCATTTGGTGTGTCTTAGGTTAGAGGACTCCTGGCATGCAGGACTGGGATGTGAGGCCATGTGGCAGGGCAGCTGCTGGTTAAGGCTTTGTGGTGACGTGTCCCAGCTGCTCCAGTTGCATTTGGTCATGCAACAGGTCTGCTTCCTGACACGGGATCCTGTGTGCCTAATGCAGCTTTTCACTAGATCCCAGATCTGCCAGCTCTTGCTGGTGGGTTCTGAGAGCTGGTGGAGATGGAGCAGTGCCATGCCACAGGGACAGGTATCATAGGGACAACTGGAAGAGCAAGGCTTTTACTTAGGGCTTACAGAGGTGCGAGGTGTGGGATCCTTCTGTCTAAGGCTCTGTGAAGAGCAAGTGCCCAAGAAAGAGACACTCTTTGTGTTATGCTCTTGGAGGGTGTTTAGCAAACACCTCATTCTTTCCTGTTCTTGGGAGAGCCTAGCATCGTCCTCTGGAAAAGCATTTTTTGCAAGAGCCAGGCTAGACAGCTCATTCCCAGCCTGGGTCTGGAGAAGGGAAAAGAAAACCACTAACTTCCTCCCTAGGCAGCTGCAGGGGAAGATGGGGATGCTTTTCTAACTTCCTCTGCACCGAGGTGGCCTGTAGGACCTTGTGACCTTGACAGGGAATCTGCACATTACTCTGATCCTAAATGGTAAGTTGTGTTCCTGTCCCAGAGCTGGGAGCAAGGTAAGAAGGGAAAACTCAGAAGGACTTGAGTAGGGAAGGGCGTGTCTCTTTGACACTTCCCTTTCCAGGGGGAATAGGAGCAGGGAATGGCAGTGGACTGCAGAAGCTTGATGGCTCATGGTGAATCAGATGCACTTGAACTCTGAGCAAGTGACTCCTGTTGGTACTGAATGGACTGCAGAGCGTGTGCTGACAGCTGGGAGGGGAGTGAGTCAGCGCAGGAGCACTGGAGAGTCTGACTCAACACCCAGGACGGCTGTTCCCTGAGCCACTTCAGCCTCGAGTGTGTTCCCGGGAGTGCTCTCTTGGATCGTCTTTGTATTCACTAACTTGTTTGTTTGGATTTTTCCCATCTTTATGTCATTTCTGTGGGTTTTCTTTATTTCAGTAAAAAGGGTACTTACATAGTTGATTAATGGCTCTTTATTTATAGCCCTGACTGTTGAAGGCCAGCAGATCAATGAAAGTGCTGACCCGAAACAGTTTGGTATGCAGGGGTGAGCAGGATGCCCAACAGACCTTGGGGCTGGCTCTTGAACTGGGCCCTGCCTGCTGGAATTGATTAACTGCAGCCAGTCCAGCCACCTCTTTGAACTGGCACTTGTTAGAGGACACGTTATCACCTCCAGGCTGCCCTTTCCCGGTGCCAGCGAACGCCTTTGTGCAGTGAGCTGGATCAAGGAACTGATTTAGCTGAAACAATTTTTATTTTTCAGCAGTGTTTGCTCCTGACCTGGTGCATCACAGTCCCCCCTCCATGCTGTGCCAGTGTGTGGAGGGAGGCTTCTTCCTCTCCCTGTGGCGCCAGCTTTCAGTATTTTCTGAGCTGTAACACTACGGGGTACATGGTTTGATTTTTCTTGCATAATTTAACTGCTTCCTGTTTTGATAGGATTGCCAAGGATTTTCTCTCTGGGTAAATAATTTGCCTTCATTTCACTGAAAAGTGAGTGAGCTACAGAGCCTCACCCAGATTTTTCAGCCAGCAAGGTCATTTCACACCAAGGCAATTAAGGGGAGCAGAAAGTGAATGTGGATGACTCTGGGGGTCTGTGTGGATGCTGACCTGCCACCCATCCGCAGGCCATTTTCTCTTGTTCAAGTACTGTCACGATGCTGCACTGCAGCTCTGCTACAGAGTGTGCAGGGGTTGTTCAGAGCCTCCTCCCTGCTGAATTCATGGAGTGCCATGAAATGAGTGTTTTGATTTCAAAAGCAAGAGTCCTATCTGGTTTGCATCTCCTGTCTGCATGTTGTGGGTCAGGCGTGAGTTAGGTAAGATGGGTATCTCCTTGCAGGCTTCACTGCCTGTTTATTTTCACTTCAAACTGGCACTTCTGGTTTGCATTGGTTGGTCAGCACTGGGGGCTTGCCCTGCCCACGGAGAACATGGCTGTTTGAAACTTTTCTTGAAAGGAGGAATACACTCCTTGTCTGAGTGCTTGTTCACCTGCACGTTCACACTCGGGGTGTACAAACATCTAACCTGGGGAAAATACAACAGCCTGAGCTCTGCAAGGTGCTCTGCTCCCCTGCAAGTCTGCTGGCTCCCAGCACCACAGGCAGAGCTGGCTGGCTGCTTCCAGGGCCCTGTGTAACTCTCACAGCCTGCTGTCAAGTCTGACAACCACCACAGCCTGTTGGAGACTTCAGCAGGGACTGCAGAAAGCCTTAAGGGAAGAAAAAGACAGAGATTTCGGCCCCTGTGAAACAGTCCAGGGCTATAAAGGCCGTGTGCTCTTTGCACGGCTTGGTTACTCCCAGCACCAATCATGGGATCAGTTCTGAGACTTTTTGTAATCTCCAGGCTTGCTGCTCCCATCTGCCCTGCCCACAGCACTCAGAGAGATGCTTGATGCAGGTCCTCCCAGGGCTGTGACTCTGGCACTGCAAGGGAAGTTCCTGTCCTAGGAGGGAAGGGTTCAAACCACCTGGGCCTCCACTGCCAACAAATCCTTTGCCTGATTCCATGCAGAGAACCTTCCCTGTGAGGGCTGTTTGCAGACCGGGTCTTCTCAATTGCACCTGAGATCATTTCTCAGGGATGCAAAGCCTGCACTGATGGAGATCATGCTGGGGCAGGATTTGAGCTGGAAAGTTGCAAATTATTATTATGTTAATCCTTTCTAATGTATCTAGAGCCTGATGCCAGCTTTTCAACTCTTTCCAGCTTTGTAACTGCTCCCAGTCAAGCCTTGGCAGAGACCAGTGCTGGAGGATGCTCTGCATGTGTTCTGATTGCCCCAAAGTGTTCTTCCATCTCTCCTGAAGAACAGGAACTCTGTTCCTATCACTCAAATTTTCCCTCATTGTAGAAAGGTTTCCCTTAGGGGATCACCTTCAGCTTCCCAAGGGAGGTGTATTCTTTTCTAGTGAGTGCCCTTAGGGCTTGCCTGGAGTTTTTTGACTATACAATGTTACTGTAAAAGCTTCCTTTTTTCTTCATTGCTTGTACCTAAGTCTGGTCAGATTTCTCCTCTGCAGCAGCATGGGAGAAATAAGCAGCATGTGAGATAGAGTTCCTCGATCTGCCTGATCAGTAAGATGTTTTGCTCCTTCATGCTCCACTGTAGTGACAGGTCACTCAATGATGACAGCGAGAGCTTTGAATATTTATCTGATATCTGGGAGGACAGTTTCCTCCATTGCTTTTGGTTCCAGGTTTTTCTAGTTTCAAGTCAGAGAATGTCAACCTAGTTCCAGCTAAATCTTACCCAATTCCCCAGCACACATGTAAGAGGAGACACAGCTGACATCACAAAATGAGTTACTACAGCTGCCTCATCCATGGGCCCTGAAGGGATCTTTGACATGGTGCTAGAAGATTTAAACTATTTTCCCTTTGAACATGTCAGGGACAAACAAGACAGTGCAAGATTCATCAGAATCTCCTGCTGGGGAAAAAAAAAAAATCTGGGACTTCTGCTGCATTATAAATTCACATGCATCAAAGTCAGGAGATCGGAGATGATCACAGAGCTTTTTTCGGGATTTGGGGTATGCTGAGGTCAATCTCTCAGTCTCCAATCACAACTACCTGCTGCCAGACCAAAGCTGGTTCTCCCTTTCAGATGTGTTCTTGATCAAATAATGGAGATCCACACCAAGCACCCCTTCCCCATCTGCACTTCTGTTAAGGACAACCAGGAAAGTACAAGGACACCATAAAGGAGCAGATCTCTGTTCACTAAAGCAGAAGGGTCTGCCCTCTGAAGTTTTTATTCTTCATCTCCGTGTGTTTTTTTCAGGCTTTCCCACCCAGCCTCTTGACTCATAAAGAAGCTATTCCTTCTTTCCTTGGGACCTGAGCTCATAGGGGGCTCTTAATCCAGTGTTTTGTTGTCTTGTGTGTCTGCCTTCAGAGCTTAAAACTACATGGACTCTAAAAATAAAGACTATCTTTTGTTGTTTCCCTGGTAAATGACCAGAAAGGCTTATACCAAATTCTTTTTAAAGGTCATTTATGAGTTCTGATAAATCAAGGGAGTAGCCAACTTTCTCTTTTTTCCCCTGACAAGGGGTACTTCCAGAAAGGTCTGCTTGTACTAGCTGGGAAAGTTCAGTGGGCAGGAGTCTTGAAAAGTAATCTTAGTATTGTCAGTCATGACAATGAGAGGCATAAAAATATTACAGAGACCTAGGACTGCCAGCTTGGAACAAATAATTGCTTTCTTGGCTTGAAGACAACCTTGTTCCCAAGTACCCTGGGTTATAATAGCATTTTGTCAGTTTGTTAATCAGAAATGGAAAAACACAGCACAACTAATCTCCGTGGCTGCCAAGTAAGATGTGTACATGTGATACTGAAAGATCTGGAACTTCCCAGGAGAGGGATCATCTAGTTCAGAAAAGTGCCTGTGGATTATGGAAATCTACTGCCTTGTCAGTGTGCTGACACTACTTGCCCTTCCTGTGCTGCCTCACCCCACACCACAGGCACTCACAGGGCCACAGGGATTGTTCCCTGCTCGTGTTCCCTTTCAACACCTGTAATTTACAGGCAGGAGAGCAGCTGCACACACTGGGTACATAAAAGCAGCGTGTGTTGGAAGCACAACCTCTGTCCAGTCTGACAGGTTCAGCAATCCCACTGTCACTTCCCGTAGCTGTCCCAGATCAAAGGGCTTGTACTTACTGTTCCCTGAAGTAAGTTCCCTACCTTCTGTTGGCTGCAGCACTAAGTACACGTCCTGCTCATAACTCAATACCTGGTATTCATGGACCTTCTTCTGGGGAGAGTTTGTCTGGTTCAGAGGAAATAGGCCATGATTACAGGAGCCTGGCAGGCAGGTGCTTCCTGTGATACCTAGAAAAACCCTGAATCTGACAAATTGAACAATCAGCCAAACATAAGATTGATGCTAAATATCAGACCTTTTACGTACACTTATTGTTCTCTAACCTTTTTGAACAGCCAGGCTGGCTGAAGGTATCTTGATTTAAAGATATGACTGTACAAACGGTCCACTGGTGGTTTCGAGCATGAATTGATGTGGAGAAAATCGCTGTGCTGGAAAGTAATTGAAAACTTTCCAGCAAGCAGCAGCAGCTTTGTGTGCCTATGAAAGCCACTCACTGTTTGGATAAATTAGGCTGTTACTGTACCTACGCCTTCCCTTGCCAGAGGTGCCCCAGAGAAATGAAGAGAAGGTGGCTGTGCCATTGTGGTCTTGGGAGAGAAGACAAAGGTGATACAAGCTGGTGCTTTTTGCATGTGAGGTGAATGGGGCTTGAAGGCTCTTAGATGAGATCTGTCATGACAGCATAAGAGAAATCTTCCTCCAGCAGCTGCTCTGCTCAGGCATCTACCTCTGTGAAAAACAAATGGCAAACTAAAAGCAATGCCTCATGCTCTTCACTGGCTGCTCAGTGTGTATTTTGGGGGAACAAACAGTTTATTGTCTAGTGATTAGAAAGCGCTGGAGGGAATTCCAGCTCACCTGAGGGAGCCAGGCTGCTGCCCTGACAATCATTTTGACAGCTATGGCTTGCTACAGAGCTCAGCTGTGTGCAGCCACACCCATGTCTTGGGTACTCTCCAGATGATGCAAATCTTCCCATTTCCTCAAGGACAAGATGAAGCACTAAAATGCTGCATGGTGCAGAACAAGAGAAAATACAGCCAGTAGGCACATGTCACTGGTGTCTGATGCAGTGCCCAGAGCAGTGCAACAAGCCCTGGCAGCCGTGGCCAGAGGACAAAGCACTGGGCACAGGCTTGCTCAGGTGCTAGGTCAGTGGTGACTTTACAAGACTAGGGCTACCTTTGTGAAGATGGCTTCTGTCTGCCTTCATTGGTGCCCTTTGATGCTGGTTGATCTCTGGAGAAATACACAAATGTGCTTGTGTGAATCCTCCTGTGAAATAAATGCCTGTAACAAAAATATTTTTTTGGTAGTGAGTAATACTGATTGGCTTTGTCTTTACCCCGTGGGCCTGAAAGAACATTTACAGGCTGTCCTCCCAGATCCGTGGACCAAAATGTAGATTCCTTTAATTTAGCCTCCAGGCTGAAATCTGGCCTTTGCTGTGTAAGTCACATGACATCTTGCAAAGCAGTGGTCACTGGTAATGTCAGGCTGAAAAGGTTAAACCCTGTTTGCCTTTTTACCATTGTTCAGCTTCGAGTCATTTCCCTGCTGAGGAACTGAGGGAGGCTGGACCTTATTGGGGAGTTCTTTGTGGCCTCAGTTTTGGCTCTAGAGCAAAAGGGTTTGTGCCAGTCTGTTGTTGTCTAGTGAGAATCTGAGTAGCAGGTTTGTACCATTCTCCCAGTCTCATTTGGAGGAGCCCTGAATTCTGTTCAGGGGATCCACAGAGCAGATGCAGGCACATTGCTCTTCTGAATGCCACCCATACTAAGTGAAATACATACCCCAGAATACAAATATTTTAAAAAATACCCACCTAAAGTAATTGAAACATAATTATTAAAACCTTTTATGTTACTCTACAGTATAATGTAAATTGTTCCTTTCAATTAAATTTTGAAATACACTAGATTACATCATTTAAATAATTGCAAACTCTTAAATTCACTATCAGTGGTAGCAGAGCTGTACTTACACACGTCTTAGATATTTCAGATGCAGCATTATGTTCCAGTCCCTCAGTCAGTTAAATAACAGACTCTCACTGGGGGTGTGCTGCTCTTCCACAGGTTCTACACATATGTGGGGTGTATGTGTCAGAGAGCAAGAACTCCTTTTATTCATGTTTGCTCTTTTTTTTTTTTCTTTTTTTTTTTTTTTGCTGTATGCATGCAGCTGAATCGGAGCAAATTGATACCTATTTGATTTGGATTAAAGATGAAAGGCCTTTCTTTTTAAACAAGTGTTTTGACTGAATATACAGAGGTGAAACACAGTCCTTAGGAGTAGTGGTGGAAAACATAATTTTTTCCAGGTTTCATCCTCTGTTGAATAATACTGCACCTAATTTTGCTGAGTACCCTGACTTTACCTAATGCTGATGAAATACAGTCAATAGTGGAAACCTCTCTCATTGTCAAGACTGGCTTTCAACACGATCCATGCAATGGCAAGCATCATACACCATTCTCCTGCAGTGCAATATTAACAAGTTAAACTATTATCCTTCAGTGATCTCCTCGAGGGGAGCCCATCTCTGTATGTACATGAGCCACAATCTATCGTGAGTCCAGAGGCTGGAGACCAGCATCTGTGGTGTTTGCTTCCAGTGCTACTAAGAGTCTTTGGGGACCAGGCTCCTCCCCATGTTGTCCATGGAGTAAGTTCAGGCCACTGGGACTCTTGATGGTCTTTGCATGTGGCACTGGTCAAGGCAAGCCTGCCCATGCAGGCTCAGGGCCTGGTGTGAGGAGTGCTGATCATGATGTTGGGCAGCGCGTTCCGCCGCTTCTTCCAGGAGCCCAGCTCCCTGGAGTAGCGCCTGATCTGCCTGAACCAGTGGTGAGTCCGTGCCCGGTCGCTGTCCCGGAACACAAACGCCTCCCGCCTGATCTCAATGAGTTCAAAGGTGTCGTCGCAGTCGGGATCAGTGGAGACGATGCAATTACTCAGCCTCAAGGGCTCCCTGAGCAAATGGAACTTCCCGTTATTTTTGTCCCTGATGAGTACCAGCACTGCATCCTTCACAGGCCCTGGCTCGGCTGATTCCAGGCTGGACTCGGACACACGCTTCATGTTCACCAGGAGGAGGACCTGCATGTTCTGGAACTTCAGGGTCTTGCTGCCTTTCTTCACCCACTGGCCATCGGGGGGCTGGGCCAGCTGCAGAGACCCCTCCATCACAAACCGCGTCTCCTCCCGCAGCCAACCGACAGTTTTGAGGGCAGTTTCTCTCATCTCGATGTTGATGACCTCCCTCTTCTTCTTGCTGTCCTGGCGAAAGGATCGGAGGGTCCACGTGTTCCCCTCCTGCTTGGTTTTCATGTTGATGTGCTCCAGGTGGGACTCGATGCGGCTCTTGGCCTCCCGCAGGCTGCCGTGGTCTGGGTGGTACTCAGTGGTGGCCTTGATGATTCTGCTGAGCAGCAGGGGGTACTTGGTGACCCTCTGCAAAGGGGCCATCAGGAAGGACCTCAAGTTCATCCGCCGCAGTGCTGTGTTGTCATTCTGGGAGACATTGAGGAATATTCTGCAGGGATTTAAGAAGACAGGATGAAACGGTGGTTGTTCTGCCAGCAGATGCTGAAATCCTAAATGCAAATGAACAGCGTGGTGCTGACAGCTGCTGGGCACTGCAGCCCCCTCATTTTTAGCAACCTTGTGAATTCTGTCTTCTCAAAGACGAAGAACTATTTCTGCAGCTGTGCTCAGCTGCAGAATCCTGATGAGGTGCCTGGGACACTTGCACATAACATCCTAACAGTCTTCTATTAAATCATAAAATAGCAAGGGTGTGAGCTTTCTCTGGTACCCACTGACGTAAACATGAGGCAGATACATCAGATTATATCAGATTTCATTAATTTGTAATGCCTTTCACCATTAGATTACAAAGCATATTAAACAAGAATTTGGCTGAGCAGTGGGAAAGAGAAATGACTCGCCTGACATTGCCCAGTAGACCAAGGCTAGGAATGGGAACCAAATTCAAGTCATGTGTGCCATGAAGTGGCTTTCTGCAGTGGAAATCCAGCCTGGGCTCCAGCATGGGGACTGAGAGCTGTTCTCAGTTATTATTTGGTGACAGTTCAGTGCAGTGGTCAGGGGGCAGACACTGCTACCACAAAACACAAAGTACAGCTGGGGATCAACTGGTTGCCTTAGTGGAGATACCAAGGACTGAGTATTTGTTTGAGAATAAATTACTGCCCTCACCCCAAGAGGGAGCAGTGATAACTGAAGAACACTAGCATCAAACTTTGACCTAGATGGGCTGGCAAAGGCTTCACCCTCAGCCTGCTGCCTTTCTGTCCCCAGAGCCTGGATGAATATGCTCATCCCCCCCTCACCTGAGCAACTCCTTCTCCTTCTCCAGTGCATTGAGCATATTCACAGAGGAGGACTGCTGAAGACAGTAGGTCTGGAAGGCTGGCAGCATGTTTACGAATTCCAGGAATATTTCTCCGATGCACACGGTCATCAGGTCATCATCCCCCTGCAAGTATGCAATAGAGCCCAGCTCAGTTAGCTCAGGAGAGGCACAGCCACGGGGCCTGCCTTCAGTCCTATCAGCATGAACCTGCCGCAGGATGTGCTGAGCACCAGACCAAAGGTGGAGCTGGGCTCACCCTCCCCGGTTGAAAGGCAGTTCCTGCAGTTCCAGGGGGAATCAGTGCCTGGAGAGGGTGAGGAAGGCTGGTCTAACTGCTTGCTCTTCCATGCATAAAGAGCTGTCTTCTCTCCTCCTATGGGCTCAGCTAGCTCATCAGAGCAAGGGCTCAAAGGCCAGAGTGAGCCTCCTAGTCAAGAGAGTGCACTGTGGCCCCACCATGCTGGTGGGGCAGGAAAGCCCCTTGTGCGAGGCAGGGTGCATCAGCAGAAGCAGCCATGCACAGAGCTGTAGAGCAGGGAGCAGCCTGCACTGCCTGCCCCCACAGCCAGCCTAGAGCCAAGCTGCAGTAAACTGCAAGCCAAGGCAAACAGAGCCAAGCCAGCATGAAGCCAGCCAGCTCAGTGCTGCAAGAGCACAGTCTGAGAGACAGAGCAAGCTGAGCTCTGTGCCCCCATGGTCACATTCTTACCAGCATCCAGGCTAACTGGCCTAAAACTAACTTTGATAATGGGGCCATTAAGACCTGTTAATGGGATAAATGAGCAAGACTGCTGATGACAGTGGCATCACCACAGCACAGTGAGTCCAGCAGCTGTGACCTGGCACAGGGCTACTGAAATCAGAATAGCTGAGGGAGCAAGGGACTAGATAGCTGACAGCTGAGCATAAGCCCGGAGTCCTACCTCCTGTTCCTCTGGTCCTACCTATGTTCCTCTGGTCCACCTATGCTGCCTCACTAATATAACCTATTCCAGTTTGCCCGGTCCGGCCCCTTTAGAGGGCAGATGCAGCATCATACCTGGTCAAAGGCCTGATCAATCTCTTCTTGAAGTATCTCCAGAAAGTTCTCATTGAGGTCAATGAGCTCCTGGATATTGCTGAAGATGCCCTGGAGCTGCTCCTGGCTTAGCAGCCCAGCCGCCTGCATGGGGAGGTAGAACTCCTCTTTGATGATGCGCAGGTCCTCTCCATAGCTGGCCTCTGTGTTGACAAACTCCAGCACAGACTCTTTGCGCTCTGTCCTGCGCTTGTGGCACTTCTCGCAGAGGTCAGCCCGCCTCTGGTTGCAGTTCTGAACATCTGTCTCCACTGGGAGGTCCCTTTCTCCACAGTCGGTGCAGGGACGGTGAGCTTCCCAGGCCTGCAGGGAGCTCAGCGTTTCAGATGCCCTGCTCCTCCACTTCCTGGCTGGCATCTGGCCAATGCCACTATCTGCCCTCTCCACATCCACTGACTTGGTCCGGGTGGCCTCAGTGGGATCCAGGTCATCCCGGACATCATTCACGCCAACGATCCCACTGTCCGTGCTCAGACTGCTGACATTGCTCCAGTGATGTCTGGAGCGGAGGGAGCCCCGTGGGGTGCGTCGGGTCTCATCAAAGCTGCCACCATGGCCAAGGTTGGCTTTTGCTACCACTGGACCTGAGAACAGACACAAATCATTACAGGCACTGCCAGCTGCACAGAGCTCACCTGAGGAACTCATGCTGGCACAGCCATGAATGGCAGGAACCCTGGGGGCACAGGCTGGATCTGGTGAAGCAGGGCTGTGAGCTGTCTCCCCACCCTGTTTTGCTGCTGAGACTGGTGAGAGTCAGAAGTAAACAGCTCCCAGGTGAAGTCTGGGATCTGTCATCTCTGCACTGCCCATACCTGTGAACTCATCTGGGCTGCCCCTTCCCCTGCCATCTACCAGAAAGGGACAGAGCAGAGTAGATCCTGATTTCCCGCACACCTGGGTACAACCCGGGATGCTTCCCTCCCCTAGTTTGTAGAGTTACTCCACATTTACTGCAGCACAGCAGGGCTCAGCATCTGGCCCATGAGCCCCCGAGTGTGCAGTGTGTGTACCATAGTCTCGCTCCTGCCGGCGCTTCTGCGCGTGCTGCCGTGCTGCAGCCGCGATCTTCAGCTCCAGCTGCTTCCTCTTCACTGAGTCTGTCGGCATCGGGTCGCTGAAGTGCGGCCGCAGCCGGCACTCCCGCTGGGCCTTGGCACCATCCGTGCTCTCATGGACGATGTCGGAACTGGATCGGCGACAGCCAGGACTGGGGGTCTGCAAGAAAGGCAAGAAAGGGTTTGGAGCAAGCCTGTGGTGAAAGCAGCACCTGTTTTTGCAGACACCGGACTTCAGTTACCAAAGGAAAGAAAAGGAAACTCATCAGCAGTGGGATTGTAAATGTAGCTCTGCTACATGATCATTGAAAAATCTGTCCCAAGTCTCTCTGTCTTGCTCAGCCCTAACAAGCAAGGACCCCTCTCCCTTTGCTGTTTTGTAGCTCTGAGTACAGTGGCTCTGGGGTGTCTGTCAAATAACCATGAACAAGTCAACAGCACAGCTCTGGCTATGGGTCTGTGCTCAGGGACCCGATCTCACCTACAGCTCTGTGAAGGTTTCAGGGTCAGGAACTCCAGCCTCCGTGCCCCACCTGCACCAGCAGCTTGCCCAAGGGGGCACTAGGAGGGAATCTGTCTAAACCCCCAGACACACTGGAAGCCATGAAGGGTTTATTGCTGAACTCCCTGCATGAAATGCAGTGGCACATAGGCAGGGGCAAAAAACTCATTCCTGTTTTATTAAGTGTAACAAAAAAGCTTCTAATGCTTCTAACAGAGTTTAATCACTCATGGGAGTTGGTATCAGATTGCTGTCTCCCAGCCTGCCCGGTTCCTACAATGAAGGGATCCTTCAGAGCTTCCAACAAGGAAAAAATCCTGAACACATGCGTGAGAGGGGAATTCCTCTCCCTTACATTCCCTGCAGGTGGAGTGTCACTGGATGTCTCATTGCTTGGCTTGTCCTCCCAGGTCTCTGTTGTCATGGACATCGCTGTGGGCTGCTGGCTGTCCTCCAGAGGTGGGAGATCAGCTTCCCTCAGATCACACTGCCCCTTGGAGGGGGATTTGGCAGAAGTCTCAGCATTGCAGCTGCAAGGGAAGAAGCAGACTCCATTGAACATCACGGATGCAGTCCTCCTGCCGTTCCTGACACAGATGAGACTGAGCAGCAAGCCCAGGTTCAAACAACGATCTGCAACAGTTCAGGGAAAGTGCAGGCAGGGATTGTGACTGGTCAGCATGGATGGCTGTGCCTATGTTCCAGGGGCTCTAAGCACCACTCAGTTAAGACAGCGCAAATTGGGTAACTGCACTCGTGTCAACATCAGTCTGGGTTATCAAGTCTTGGCTGTTCACAGGGCATTTTTGTGTCCATAAAACATGAGGTTCTCCACAGGGACCAGAAACACTCCTTTCTAAGTAGGCCACATCCATATTTGCTGCTATTTAAGGAGATGCTGCCAACACAGAAACCATATTGCTCATCTGGAAGAAAATCACCTGCTATAAACCGTAATACTTTGAAGGGATTAGAGGATTAAAGGAGTATTCCCTCTGTTTTTCATCTCATATGATCCCAAGCCCACTAAAATCACTGGAAAGATACTATCTGCTTTCAGTGAACTCCGGATCAGGCCTTTTGGTGCACTTAAGAGACCTGAAAAGATTGGTAGCGTCTGCAGCTCTCACTTGGCAGTTGTGGGATGCCCTCATTCATGGCTGTCCAGTGCTAACAAGGGCCTGGCCTGGCTGATACAGGCAGCCTGTCCAACCCCACATCCCCCCATCTGTAGACAACGTCACTCTCCAGACAGACACAGTCTGCTGCAAAACCTCTGACTTGACAGAGTAGTTTACAGGCCGTCGTTTGTGATGCTATTTGGGATACAATTTTTTTAACAGGCTCTCTAAGACATATTATTTCCATGCATAATGAAACCTGTTGGGAAGAATATTATTTTTTTTAATGTTGGGTTTACTTAATTATTATGTACTTGGATTCCTTTAAAAAGAAAGGTTGTGAGGACTGAATATGGATGTTTGTATATACAGGAAGCCAGTGTCTGGAACATATTTCAGGTTATGCATGTATTTTATGCTTAACAAAAATCTCCTATGAGAAAAATCTGCTTCTTCTTAAAGGCTTCACTTGTGAACTTATGCTGGTAGGTCATACTGCTAATGTGCAATTCCAACAGTGTCAACTACAAGCAAACACATGAGACAGATGGGCATTCTCCTTGCAGTGAATGACAGTTGGCTCCAATAACAAACCATCAGCCAATACTGAAATTGCTGAAGAGGGAACAAATCTCCCAGAACACAAACTGGCTCTGTTGTCAGGCCAGAAAAGTTGGTTTGCATTTCTCCAGATGATGCTTTTTCATCTTCCTCCATTTATGTTTCCAGGACCCTGCTGACACAACCAGTTAAAAGGAGTTTAGCCGTGGCTGCACAGCAATTGCAACAGTGCCAACAGCAGGCTCCTGGCATTTGCTTTTTGCTGTCCCCCTCCAGCTCTCTACTCCCCAGCCTGTAGAAAGGGGATACCAACACCACTGCCGTCACAGAGCAGTGTGTAGCACTTTACAAGGTGGCAGTAAGAGCAGCACAGGCACACAGCAAGGCTGCAGTCCCACCATGGTGCTGGCCTGGCCTGGCCTGGCTTGAGAGGTTCCTGTGTCTGTCCTCCCTCCTGTCCCCAGCCATGCTTGGGGTACCACTCCTTATGTTTGTGTAACTGTCTGTGTGGCCATGATCTAAAATCAGTCTTGAAATTATATGGGTTTAAAAACCCTCCCTCATGTATTCTCACACAGATAATTTCATCCATGTTTCATTGAGTTGGGTAGAACAGTTCAGCTGGGCAAACCCATTGGAGGGAAGGAACAGGTTAATGAGCAAGAAAACTCTTGAACACAACGTGCCACTGTCAAAAACTACCCTTTCCAAAAGTTGCTCCTGCTCAAACAGCTCCTGGTTGAGTAACACAGAAAAGAGACCATGGTGGGGCACAGAGAGGCAATGGGATGTGTCCAAGGTTAGCAGCAGAGCTCATAATTGGAATATTATCTTCTTGATCACACCACCTCCCACCATACAGAACATACTCTCAAGAGAGATGCTGAGCTTTCATTTGTCATTTTCACAGTGCTTCAAGATCATCCACTTAAATATGGGAAGCACTCCAGAGTATTACTGCTCCTCTAAGTGAAGCTGACAGCAGCTCTCTGCTGACAGGGTCTACAGACCAGATGCCACCATTTATTGTGGTTTCCATACCCCAAAAGGGATATTTAAAAAAATCTCCAGACATGATCTGCAGTGGGAATAAGAGCCAATACTACCCAGAGAGATGAGCTAAGGAAACATGACTGAAGATTGAGAAATTCAACCCACCCCATGGCTGGTCAGCAGGAGGTAAGAAAGGCAATGATGCAGAGCCCACATTGTGTGAAAGGAGATTTCTTCATCCCTGGTTTGACTGTTCTACTTCTTGTGATGATTAGATCCCTCCTGCTTGATGTGCTGGCCGTGTGGTCTTGGGGCAAGTGCTGCTCCACACACCACTAGTGTGATCAGAAGGATGTGGGCAAAACAGGGAGGATACAAGCAGTTTTGTGGAACCACATCCTAGGGCTGCTCCTTTAACCTTTGCCTCTGGCTTAGGAGGAAGAGGGGACATTGCCAAGAAAACAGGATATTCCCCCTTTCTCTAGCCCCCTCCTCCTGGCAGAGATCTGTGCTGCCAACAGGTTCATACCATCGCCTGCTCAAGCAAGTAAAGTCCTCTCTGCTCTCACACAGAGCTGCAGAAGAGGGGACTCTGGCATGTTTCCTTCTGTTGGAACAAATCACTTACTGGGACAAGAGTTTGTGCCTGGGGTTGCTGTCAGTTTTTCCTGTTCTCCCCAAGAGAGGGGATGCACTTGGGCCAGCACAGGGAGGACAGGTTGTTTTTGAACGTGTTTTTAAACCTCTCATCATCATCTCTGAATTGCATGGAGGTGGAAGTACTGGGGATGGTGTACAACTGGAAATGCACCTGCTTTTCTTCACCGTCCCGCTGGGCTTCTTCATGGTTTTATCACTGTCCAGGCCAGAAGTTCTCAGCCCTTTCCACATGTTCCTGACTCTCTCTGACTAATGGAAACATATTTGTGCATGCCTTCCCTGCTGTCACCTGCCTACCTGACTTGGAGTCCTCTACTAGGGGAAGTTGGTATTGTACCCACTATCCTGGTGTCACCCCAAATACAGCCCATCACTCTTTTCAGGAAGCCTTCTTAGTCATGTCTTTGGCTAAACTGTGCCGATTTCTGTTGTCACCATGTCCCCCATTTCAGAGACACAAACCCATGGTCCTTGCATGTCCTTATCCTGAACAATTCGCCACTTAAGCGGTTTCAGAAAGTGGACTCTGTACTGAAGAGCTCACAGGATTTCCACCTAGATGTCAACATCCCTTCCCAGCCAGGACTACAACCTAAGTTAAGGGTATCCAGTGACCCATGAGGGGGCTAAAGCCACCATAATTATGAGACTGAAAACCAAATCTTCACTGACAAAATATTAAGTCAGTTGAATGATTCTTAAGTAATTAACTATGAATTACTAGGGAGACTGTTAACTTACAGACAAAACTGCTTTGTAAAAGTGACACACAGAAGCACTAGAAAGAGAAGACAATTTCAGCTATTTTAGTCTGTGATGCTCCATCACAACATCTCTATCAAAGGCTTGCTGAGCTCAGGATCTGTGGAAATGGGACCAAATCCCCAGCTTCCAGCTCATTTCACTCAAGACTTAGAAAAAATGTGGCCTGGATGCCAGCGGTCACAATTTAGCACCCGAAATGCAGACAAAAATCTCCCACCTCTGCAGTGAAAATCAGCTGGAGTTGTGAATATTCAGGGACATTACAGTCTCAGGTGAAAATTATGGAAAAATTAGACATTTCTAAACAAAGGAAACTGGAGTTTCGCAACAACCAGTGCTTTGGCAATAACAATTACCATTAACTGTTATTACTCTGGAAAATAATAAGGCCAGGGTGGTTCCTTCACATGTAAAAACACCTCTCTAATACTGGAACCATTGTCATTCACATTTTTAGCTCAACTGTCTTTTTGGTGTTAATAAAATCGCTTCATAGATTTTAACAAATCCAACTAGGGAGACTGAACACATTCACAGAAACAAAAACCACTGTGGATACTAAAAGCACAGAAACCACACTGAAACCATAAAGGCCCTGGGCAGGAAGTGTTTGGAACCTGGGAGAGTAGTGGGAAGAAGATCATATGCACTCTCCATTTCCTGTACTTTGCTCTGCATGCAGCTCAGGCTCCAGATACCAGTGAAATCACAAATCTGCACAGAGACAGCTGTTCTTACACCCTTACTGCTTGTGCCATTCTGTGTATTTCATTTCACATTCATGACAAATATAGCCTAATCCATTTAAATGGTTGTATACCATAACATTCTCATCTACCTCTTCATTGGGTTTTCATACTGCAGAAGAAAAGCACAAAGGCTGGGCTGGACAGCTGAGGGAAGCACTGAGGGCTCTGACACCACCTACTTCCCTTTGGATTATAAAGTTGCAGAAGTATTTCTGCTGTCACTCTGGCTTCAGCTCCACAGAAGTTCTTTCAGACAACTCTCATTCCTGTGCAGAAGTCACTACTACCTCCTCTAAAACCTGAGTCCATTCTCAGCCCATGCGTTCCAGAAATAACAAGACAGCATACAAGGTTGATGGCCTGGCATTTCACACACCCATCTGTGGATTGCAGAAGCAGCCAGAACTAAGTCTAATGCAGTTCTTGGCAAACCCGACCATGAAAGCCAAGTGCATGGAAACAAACCACTCCACCAACACTTACTCCTCCTTTTCCCATCAGCCTTATCTCATGATAAGACAGTGATAACTGCTCCAAATTCTTAGCTTCTAGAACTTTGCTGATTCTTACTGAGCCACCCTGCATAGAAAGGGATCCCCATTTCTTTGGCAGGAGGGAGGTAACAGGACTGCAGTGTCCAAAACCAGGATAGAGAAAGCAGTCATTGTGCATTTCACCCAGAGAAAGGGAAAAACCCTGTATGGAGAAGATGGAGGAAGGCTTTACACAAGTATTTTCTCTGGCTGCTTACACAGAGATGGCAGAAGGTCAGTATTTACAAGTACTTTCACTCACTGCCTATGCAGGTTTCCAAGAGGGGGTTAAAGACTCGTAGCAGCCATCTTGCCCTTGTGTGCCTGTTCACTACATTGAGGCAGCAAGTGAAAGCACTTGCTGCTGCATCTCACACTGTCTAAATTCATGTCCTGCAGTGGTGGGACAGACTCTACATCTTTCTTCAAAGGAATCATATTAGTACTTTATATCCTTTGGCTGTCTTCAACTTTTAACAGATGCTAAAAAAAAGGACATTTTGACAATTTAATACAGAAATAAAATGGGTGGGAAACTGGGTGTCAGAACTACTAATGGCTGTTGTCTTTACAGGATTAAGGTGCACAAAAAGGCAAAGTCTAGAAGAAAATGCTTTTTGATGTTTAATCCCACACAAGGTGGAGTTTAAGATGAACAGCTTAAAGGCATGTCCGTGTGGCTATCAGAGACTCCAAGATGAAAGGCTCTGCCAACAGCGCATTTATGCTACAGGAATTAAACGTACATATCAGGAGAAAGACCAGATCATTAACAAGGGAACTGCTTTCAGGTGACCCCACAGAGCATGTTACCTTTTCTTAATAAGTTCCAAGGCTGAACCTATGAATTCATCCTTCATTTTTTGTAGCTTAGCTCCATAGCTGGATAAGTCTGTGGCTTCTAACAGCAGCGATGAACAGCAAGAGGACTGGGCTTCAGAAGCCAGCGACTGCCCTGCAAGGTGGAGGACATCATTTAATTGTCTTGTCTCTCCTTTCTGCTGCTCATCACTGAAGATCTCCTGCCCAGCACTGTGTATTGCTCCTGCCTGTAGAGGTGATCGTGGAATAGGGCTGGAGCAAATAGGGACTGGTGATGTATCTGGGATGGAGGTCTGGAAGGTTCTGTCCTTCACCTCAGGACTGCTCATCTTGAAACCATCCCATGTGGCTGGGGTTTGTGAAAAGCCAGCAGAGGTGTGGTTTTCATGGAATACATCATCATCCTCCTCTGCTGTGACAGCAGATTCATTCACAGCTTTGGTCCCTAAAGCTTCTGGACAGACATTCTTACTGTTTTCCTCCTCCGGTGTCTGGTTTGCAGGCAGACCCATTTTCAAGCAATCTGCTGGCCCACTGCTGCTGTCAGATGAATTTCCCTCCTTAGTTCTCATTTGCTTGAACTCCTCAAAGGTGGGTATGTAGAGCCTCCCTTTGCAGCGGCCTTTCTTGCTCTGTCCCAAAGTGACTTTGCCATCTGTTTCCCCACTGTACTGTTCTAGGGTCTCTGCTGTTCTGGATTTGCTCATCTCATGGCTTTCCCTAGCATGCTGAAGGGGCAAACTGGGGGAGCTATTCTGCCTTCGGAGCTGAAGCCTCCTCTGAGCCTCCTGCTTGATGTCTTCTGGACTGATGATCCTGTGTGCAAAGCACAGTCCCTGCCCTGCTGTGAGGCTGTGCCTGAGAGCAGTGTGTTCCACCAGAACCGAGCAGCAGTTCACAGCACAGCCGTTCTTGCACTGCTGGCACACCTGGCATTCAAAGAACTCCTGGGCCATCAGCTCAGGCACGGCCACCTGTGGGCGCACTGGCTTACAGGGCTCTGCCACCTTACTGCTGTGCAGCCTCAGCTTCTCCTTCAGCTCTTTTTTGGCATCCCCATGTAGGGCTCTTTCCTCTGCGGAAGGGAAGAGCCACTGAGGCACTTTGGCAAAGGGAGGGAGGAGCACATTCTGTGCGGATCGAGATGTCTGTTTAGCACGGAGAGAGAGGTTCCTCAGAGAGTCCGATGCACTCTGTACTGGGGCCACACCCACACAGCCTTCTGTCCACTGACTGGTGCCTCTACAGCAGAAGGTGATCTCATTATCCAGGCTCCGGCAGTGAGAATACAGCCCACCATCAGCAACTGTTGCCCAGTGAAGGTTCTCCACACTCCGATACATCCGGTTTTCCAAAGGACTGGCCAAAGGTGCCTTGCCTGTGTGGCAGGCAAGAGTGTGGAAATCCCCAGAAAAAACATGAGTGTCTAGGTTCTTTAGTGGATGCATGCTGCTAACCGAAAAATCCTTTAAGCCATGTTGTGCACAGAGCTGATTATTTTGGCAGCTCGAGATCACCCGGCAGTGTTCCTGTCTCTCATCAACACTGATGTATGTCATAGCAAATGCACATGGAGGCTCTAGGACAGTGGCGTCTAGGGGGAGAGGAGGGAGCTGGGGTGTCGCTTAGATGCCAGTCAATGTCCACAGACCACAGACAGCAAAGTGTGCTGCTGGGCACTCACATGAGAGAGCTCTCACATGGGTGGAGTCGCCATGCGTAGTAGACCTGTGAATGGAAGGAAAGATGAGTTACTGAAGCAGCCTGGTGCTGACTCGCAGGATGCAAAAGCAGGTCTGCTTCCAGGGTATGCAGAATCCAACACCAACAGCTTGTGTGGGAGCAGAGCAGCGTAACTGGGCGATGAGCCGCAGTGCTTGGGGCAGGGAAGCTTTTTCATCCCTAGCCAAGCCAACAGCGGCCTTACACTACTCATCTGAATTTGGAGAAGTTTATCCTACCTACCATCAGCAATTCCCTTACAGTAACATTGCTCAGCTCTAGAGACAAATGCTCAGAAGCACTTGCTGCAGGCTCAGCTTACTCGCACAGCAGCACTAAGGAGATGGCAGGTTTACAAGAGATAGCGAGGATCTTTCCCTCAAATGGGGTGCAGACAAGAGTGTGTGTGTTAAGGGGGACACTGGGGGTGGGAAAGGATGACATCACAGTGTGGTCTCCTGGAAGATTCAAGTAGCAAGGAGGAAGAAGAAGGCTGACAGGTAGTGGTTTTTTGCCTGACAGTCACACTGCAGCCCCTTATTTCTCTGATTCACCCTTCACAAGGAAGATACATATGGTTTACTGACTGCATATGGTAGCCAAGCATTGCCAGGGCCTTTCCAGTGCAGAGACAAAGGTACCTTACAGACATTCACAAATGCACCCTCCTGACTCCCTAGCCACAGACTCAAATGATCATTTCCCCATGACAACTCAGTAGAGGCCCCAAAAGAGAAAGGTGTGCTTTTCAAGGCTCCTCCTATGAGCTGTGTTCAGCACTGTAAGGCCCAGGGAATCTAAATGACTAAATCACATGTTCCGAGTAAGAATTAAATCCCTAAACTCCAGTTTGGGCCAGCAGGATGAAGGCTAAGTGGCTTAAGTCCTTGCTGGAAGTGGATGGAGCCTCCTTACACTGAATGGAGAGACTCTAGACTTCTTTCAAGGATTTAGGCCTCATGGACTTGCCAGCAGTCACACAAGGTATCAGTGTCTGCTACAGCCCAGTCCACTCCCTTCCTGGGCAATCAGAGACAAAGGGAATGAGTGAGTGCCATATGTAAAGGAGAGTAAGATTGGGCAGGGGACATGGGTTAGCCTGAGATTCGCTAGGGCAAGATGGAGCTGGGATGGTGGGGCATGAGTCTTTAATAACAAGCCAGGCAAGAACCAATCAGGTTGGACACACAGGAAGACGTCTTGGTAAAGCAAGACAGAACCAGTTACAGCCCAGACTGTTTTTTCTGTAGTGCAGCTGAATTCCCCACAACTATTCAGGCAGCACAGCCACCTTGATCAGGAGGGGAATGAAGAGGTTTGTTAGTCCCTGAGGGCTAAGACACCACAGGCACCTAACCATGTGATGCACCGACAGACATTTTCTATCTAAGAGGAAGTCTGAGGTACTGTATTGCCTGGAAGCCAATCTTGCTAACACACTGGGAGCTTGATTCATCCCTTGCTTAGAGTGGCTCAAATTAGCATACTTTCCCCGCATTAATGAAATTATGTCTAATCTAATCCCAGAGAGGGAAGGCAGAACTGCTCCTGTGGTTCACCACTGAATTAAGAACATAATTTCCGTCCTTCATAACTGCTAAAAATATGGATTAAAACTAGCCCTCAAAGTGTGGCTGTTCCCCAAGATGTCACAGGCACTTCTCACCCAGTCTTCTCATGGCGGGGCTGGAGTTCCCCCTTCTTCACGGCTCTGGAGGAGCCCACAGGTGACTGCAGAGAAACGTGAGGATCAGGACTTTCTGTGATCATAGGTTATAACATAATCTGTCAAGAAAGAGAGAATTATATGATGTGAGAGCCAATCACTGAGCAGAGAGCAGGGCTCCTGGTAGTGCCGAAGGGCTCCTGTGAGAAAGTGCTGTTAATAAAAGATGCCATGCCCTGTCAGGTTGGTCTGTGATCAGGTCACAGCCACAGGACTAAAAGCCACCATGTACTTTTGGCACTCTGCTTTCAGAAGAAGAAGAAAGAGAAAACAGCCCTTGCTGCAGTGAGAGCAGAGAATAAAGCTGCCCTTGCCCCAGGCAGGGAGTTACACAAGAGTAAGACCTGAAGAGAAAGCAAGGCCCGTGTGAGGCAGGATCCTGGGCTGGACACGGCTTGGCAGGCTCTGGATGTGTGCCATGTGACAGCAAGGGGGCCAGACAGGAAAGTGCATAGGCAGGGGCAGAAGCAGTCAGGAGAAGAGCAAGGAAACAGAGGCACAGAAACAACAGGGTGGGATCTGTCTGTGGCTGCTCCATTCACCAAGAGATGGGCAGCACTGAGAAGACAATTGACTTTTGTCCTCATGATTCTCTTCAGGTGGAAGTCCACTGCCAGGGCTCGTAGAACTGACCCCTCTATGGGCTGCAGGTCAGCTAAAGTGATGCCAGGCGTGGGTGGTCAGGGGCCACTCTGCCCCTGCCTGCTCAAGTGCACAGCTCAGGCCATGCAGGAGGGGTTGCCTCCCTCCATTTCTCAGGGGAATGCCTCAAACCCTCCAGCAGGTGAGGGTACCCCTCTGCCCTGAAGAACAGCACAGGCCCATTCCCCCAGCAGCCGTGGAAGGTGCCAGTGCTCTCAAGCACTGCCAGGCAGCAGGGACCTGCTGCTGTTTGCCAGGGCAGGATTTTCCAGAAAATGTGCATGGGATGGCAAAAGTCACTTCAGTGGGGCAAGCAGAGTGAGGGACAGAGAGCAGGAGCCAAAGGCAGGTTTGCTGAGCGGAGGAGCCAGAGAAGACAGAGAACAGCCAGAGCTGGCTGTGAGACAGCAGGAGACAGACTTTCCAGAGGAGGCTGAGCAGAGTTTGCTGACACATAGGCAAGCACCAAAATGTACTGGATTAAGTGCAGGAAGATGGGAATTTTGTTTCCAAATAATTTATTATAATATTTGTCACCCATCAGGGGTGAATTTTCTTTCTCTGAAAGGTGATTTTTTGGGTTAAGAGAACACTTTAGACACAGGAAGTCCCTTTGTTACTTCCAGGAGATCTCAGAGCAAAGGTGCACATGGATGTAGCTCACAGGTGGGTGTGCAAGCCGGTCTGGTGCCCTGGCTGGAGTGAGAGGGAGCCTCAGAAATCAGTGAGTTCTGTTCCCTCAAACGCCTGCAGGGCAGCTGTGGAGATCCTGTAACAGCCAGCTCAGGCAGCAGCACCTTTCTTCTGTGTCACTCTGCTAGTGGAAGGACCGTCTCCTTCCTGCTGAACTCTTGTCATCTTGCCCGTTCCCCCACGTCACTGCCCTGAGGGCTGTGCACAGCATGTCAGGCAGCTAAGCTTAATTTTCCTGAGCACCCTGGGCAGCTGCTGCCCGAGTCATGACCTGGACAGGTGACTGGCTGAGGCACAGCCTCTGTTCCCCACTGCTCAGGGATGCTTGTAGCAGGAGAAAAGCAGTGGTCTCTCTAAAACACCAGGTAATTTGTACCTGGCCTGTAACCAGGAAACACTGAGTGTTTCTCCCTCCTTCCCGTTGTTCTTGTGCTCCATGGCACACAGCCTCAGCATCATAGTTCCAGCTCAGATGCCTGCATTTGTCAGGCCATTGACACCCCATGATATAAAACGTGTGCCTGCACACTCGGCTCCCAAGTAACATGGCCACAAGCCTGCTGTAGGCAGTCTGCTGGAGGAGAGCACAGATGGAGACAGCAAAAAACCCCAAACAAGTTAATATGCTTTTGGTTGATACGCTAGAGATGATCTTCGAGCACATACTTGCAGGCCCACAGTATATACAGAGTATTTAGCTGCAGTCTTATATGGTCACCACATTGGTGACATTATATTGGGAACCACAGCAACGTCAAAGTTTGTCCTCCCACTACCTCAGAGCTGTAAGTACATGCTATAGCTACAGCAGGTGATTCCAGGTTTTGAACTGCAAAGGTCACAAAGTGTGAGGCAATGAAAGGAAGGAAATGCTGATTTCTTACATGGTGACCCAACTCTGGGTCCTAATTTACCCTCTCCTAAATGTGCACAGCAGCCCTAATGTATCCTCTGCTCTCCTCCAGTTAGACCAAGAACTGAGTTGCCAGGTCTTTATCACTCCCCAGTGTACGTGAGCACTGTGGATTGATGCCACGCTCCTTCGTTTATCCACCTGGGTACTTCCACGCAATCCTGTCCACACTTACCCAAACCTCAGGCTTTATTCTAGACCAGCAATCCTCCAGGTCAATGCTGACTTATTCCAGGCCAAATAGCAAATCAGAGCTTAGTGTTGGCTGCTGCTGCAGCACATCATTGCTCCTCAATCACAGTCTGTGAAACATTTTCCTGTTCCCTTGCTCAGGGACTGAAAAGCTTCTAGTGGTTATGAGCCTCACGCCTTAAGTGAGTATAAGACTAAGGGCAATGTGTGCTCAGCTTATTTTCTACCATGTGATTCTATTTAATCAACTTCTCCACTACTCTGATAAGTGCCTGCTTGGAGACTTGCCACTAACCTTAATTTTCCTGTAAAATCCCCCCCAAGAACTTATTTCTCAAGGATTAAAGCTTGAAGGATAAATTATTTCTTCCCAAACACATCAGAACTGTTCTGCCTGGCTGACCTTCCCAGCAAAGCACCAGACAAAGTGTCAGGAGGATGAAGCAGGCAGGCACAGGATAAGTGGCTCATTGCTGATGAAAAGCACTGTGGAGAAGACCAGTCATGTTCAAGGACTCCAGGAATATCAGGACAAGGGATCACAGAGCCTCACAAGGCCTCAGGAAAAGAGGCCACCAAATCTGGCAGGGCTGAGTAGGTATGCTGGTGCTGCTTTGCAGAATTCACTGCAGCAAGATTTTCTCTGTAGACTTATCAAACGTGGACCTTTGTTCCATGAAATGGTGGAGAGCAGCTTGCTGTTGTCTGGCCTCTCCTGCTTGATCAGAGACATCAAGTGAGACTGGTACATCTTCCACTTTCCACATTTACAACATCTCCGTCACAAGCAAATGAGCTTCCAAGTCACGGCCATCGCACCAAACTCCTACTTCCAGGGGAGGGGAATAACTGCAGATCCTTACTCCATCTTGAAATAAGAGATTACACTAACCTTCATGTTTTATTCTAATGTCTCTGCATTATGTTTTGCAAATTGCAGCACTGAACAGAGGTTGGTTTATTCTGGACTACAATCTCCCTTTTATTTCAGAAATCCAGCCAGCTAGAGGGATGTGAACAGCACATTTCAAAGAGGTATACAAAGGATTTTAGCAAGCTATGATACTGCTGTGAGTTTTGTGCTATCTGATACAGCAAACCTCATGGTCACAGCACGATCTGCCTACTGCCACATCATGCACATCACTTCAGCTGCTTAGCAGAACACCAACAGTCTCAAGGGAAAGAATGCCAGATGTTTTATATTTTTCATATTAAAGGTTAACATGAAAAAGAAAGGTGCCTTGGCTGTATTTGCTTTCTCAGCTATTCTCTTAACCAGAGCTGTGCTGCAGAAACTCATTGATGAAGATAGGGTGATTGTAGTTAAATTTCTTGGGGGGTTTTTTGTTTGTTGCAGCAGCTGAAACAGGAACACAGCTTATATAGCATCTGTTAATTGCAGCAGGAGAGGTACAGCCACAGTAGTTCTCTAAACTGGTACAGTTTCCTGGGTTTCTTCTCCTTCCTAGGGTAAGCAGCTAACCATAACTTTCCCTGAGCTTACAGTATTATCACTGCTTTCACTGTCCGCTGCATGGCATACATCAGGATTGCTAACAAGAGGAACAACTGCCAGATCGATTTCAAAGTCAGGTAATAAAGGGAAAAGAATAACCTTTATAGTCTGCTCACTGTATTTATAGTCTCTGTGTTCTCACCTTAAACATAAGCAGGAACCACAAAGTCTCAGAGACAGCTTGGCATGGGGAACCCCCGAAGACCCAGTGCAGTCCAGGGTTGAGAGGTTGCTGAGAGCACAGGCAATGCCATTAAATTCTGCTGCATTATGAGCTGCTTGCTTTGCCATGTGATGTTGTCTAGCCATTCTCCTCCTTTCACGTCTCTTTTCCTAATCCTTTTTGGGGTTTTTTTCCTCCTTCTCCAAGTCTTCCTCCATCCCACTACATTCAACACAACACAACTTGTTGTTAACAACTTGTCCAGAAAAACTGGTCTTGGCCACAGTCAGGGCTGGCTGGTCAGAGCAGCCCAAAGGGTACACATGTGCCAGCCAGATGTGTCACAGAAGAATCTGTCCACAGTATCTGTTGACCACCATAGGAACATCCTGCTATGGATCTGCTCAGTCTCAACAGGGAGAGTGTAGGAATCACCATAACTTTGTGTAAGCTTGTATTTGGGTCAGGTTGGCTCTGAAATAGTCTCAAGGCAGTGGAAAAGCTACTCTCAACATTTTATCAACTCACTTAAGTATTCTTGGCTCCTGTTCTGTGGATTTTTAAGCTGTTTAGAAACTATTTTATTGACATAAAAGGTTTCACCTGAGAAGCCCTACTGCTCCACACACCTGTGCACTTGGCAGCAGTGCTTTGATAAATTTTTCTGGCTGCTCTGTTAGTCTGAGCAGCTTCTCCTTCTTGTGTCACAGCATGGTTTTCTCCTTGTGTTCCTCCTTCAAAAAAGCTGTGATGACACGGTGCTTCCAGCCTACCTCCAAGGACAGGCATTCCAGGACACAGACTTCAGGCAGCATTCTTGCAAGGTGACCTGTATTCCCTCTTGATTCCTTGCTTTGGGAAAGGGTACCTCCTTTTGTCTCACCAATGCACCACTCAATCTCTTGGACAATATTGCTCCAACAGTCCTGCTGATGATGCAGCAGCGGGATTGGAGCTTGAGAGGATTAACATTCATCTTGCAGCAGAGGAAGGCTGAGTAGGTTGATTCTGTAACAAATGCTCCTGTCACCAGTGTGACACCCCCATCAAGTGTCCCAACTGGAGGTGCTTGTCATCATCAGCTCTGAAGCATCCCAAGAGATGGCAGCACCCACCCTCTGACAAGCTTTCACTGACACTGACACTGACAACCCTGGTTGACCACAAAGCTCCTTTGGATGACTCCCTCTCAGGAGAAAGCAAGTCCCATTTGCAATGAAGTCCTCTTATGGGACAGATCACCCACAGCACCCATGAACCTGCAGGCAACATCTGACTGACAGATGCTGCCCTTGGCTGTAACACTGTGAGCCACTCTGCTCCCCTCCTACAGCCGAAGAAGGAGTCCACAGGGTCATAACCAAGAAGAGACAATGCTCAGGCTTGAGTTAGCTGATATTCAGGACCCAGGTGGTTTCCCCTGACCTGTGTAGACACCATGAACCAAGCATTCCCAGGCCTTTGGGTCACACAGAGCAGATCTTGCCCACCACCCACCTTGGTCCTGGCATACACACACAGCACTCACTATTACGAGGAACAGACATGGTCTGAGCACAGGCTCTGACCTTGCTCCATACCTGGCAAAGACACAGGCAGTTCTCAGAGGCAAACCTGAGCCAGGAAAGCCTACCCATCCCCCTGTGAGATCTGGGAATTATAAAGCCATATGTCAGCTCACTTTACAACCTGGCACCTCCACTTCTCCTTCAAATTCCCACTCTGCACAGGTATAACATCAGCACTAACTGCAGAAAATGGTTGCAATATGGCTACAGGTGAATTTGTTATTTCTTGGGAGGCCGGGAGAAGAAAAGGTTAAGGCTGCGACTTGAAGCTCAGTCCCAGCAGAGGGTCCAACATCAGTTGTGACTTCCCAGTGCCAGCTCCAGACCGTTCTCCTCTGGCTCTCAGCTGCCAGAAGTGTGCCCCAGCCCAGCCCTCCTACACTCAGTCAGTGACTCGCACACCTTTGTGAGGCAGCCCAGTACTGCCAGACCAGTGCTCTGCCTCCAGCTGTGATCAGCAGCACATCCTTTTGGAAAGAGCAACACAGATGGAGCATGTCTGCAGCTGAAAAACGATGAGGTGGGGAACTACACCTCAGATCATCTAAAACGGTCTTGATCCTCTCTGCATGTGTTTGAGAAAGGCAGAAGGGACAGTGCAGAAAAAGCAGGGCACAGTGGGTCAGATGAATATGAGAATTGAGAGGAAGAAGTAAATCAAGCCAGTAGCAGGAAAGGGCTGGCTGCTCCATTCTCCTTGCAGCATGTGAGGAGGATCAACAAAGCCTTCACCTAAGCACTCAGCTGAATGTTGTCATCTTTTGCGCACTGAAGACCAGCATTTCAACTCACAATTTTCATTCACTCTCTGGCAAGAAAGAGGTAAAAAGCCAAGTCACACTTAATGGGAAAAATAAATTCAAGTCCTTTTTTTAATATCATCATTTACTTCATGATTTAATCTCATGATTTGCAGGGCCTGAGTCATGATGCTGGATTTCTTTCAAGGTTGAAATACCCCTGGCTGAACTAGCAACACATGACGATCAGGGCACACAGAAACATAGCATTTCCCATGCCCTATTACATTGCTTCCACCAGTCCCAGAAGGACAACAGAGAACCAATCCTTTGCAGTTGGCTCCTTCAGGGTGGCTGAAGGTATTCCTTCTTCTTTGTTCTAAGATTGTCCCAAGAGTCTCAGCCTAATCCTTAAAATGCATAAGGCAGAGGAAAGAAATCACACCCTAATTCTAAGAATAAGCTGTATATCAAAAGTTGTACTCCCTTCCTTGTACTAGGAAGACGATTTTGCAGCACAGCCACAAACGTTAAACTTTGAGTGCACTAGTGCCTTACTACATCAGTCGTTCCAGCCACGCAGTATGAACCTTGGCTCTCATCTCACTAGAGGCGAAAGAAGCCCCATGACTTAATTCTGTTGATCTCAGTTAATTAACCTTGCACTGGAAGCCACTCCAGCACTCCCCAAAGCTTAGGGTAGGTGGATGAGCAGAGCTCTTCCATGCCAGCAACACATGTGAGATCAGAATGAAGTCTGGGGGAGGAAGGAGATGTTGAGGACAGTGAGGGAGATCTATGATCTCATCCTACACCTTGCTTGGTTACATCCCAAAGCTGTCAGGCACTTTGGCATACTGCTGGCAGAGGCAGGTTTGCCATGAGGAAATGTGCGCCAGCAGTCCCGGCCGGGTGCGGAGGGCCATGGGCAGTAACATTTCCTATTCCTTTGACTCTGGAGACAATCTGCAATGCTTCTACAGAAAACCAGGCAGGACTGTGCCCACCACCTGTCTCAGTTAATGGATGTATCCTCAGAAGGTCCAGCACTACTTGTTTGTTGCCCGCTAAGAGGCAGTGGGTGTCCTGACAGGGAGCAGATGCAGCCGGCCAGGCTCTGCCTCTGCATCAGTCCCACGGAACATCACAAGCTTTTCCCTACCTACCAAGGAGAATTTATTTTCTTCTTTTTTGCAGATTTTTCAACTCCTCCCACAGGCCTCTCTAAACAACCCCTTCCCTTTCAGATGCAGATGCTTTTCAGCTGATTAAACTGTGGACCAGACCATGAGCTGGGTGTAAATCAGTATTGCTTGTCAATGCTAATTTACACCTGCTGAGAATTTCCCTTCCTTCACCATTTAGCAGAATTATATGACATGTCTTTTATCTCTCCGCACAGTTTAGCCTGCCATTCCCCTTTCCTGGCCCCTGAGCCTCCTGCTTTGCTCTGAACTCCCTGGAGGTTTACAGGATAAGTTGCTTATTTGCAATGTAAAGTGTCTCTCAGAACCACAGCCCGGTGCAAACAAACCCAAGAGAGGCACATTTATCCCTACTTGTACAACAAATCCAGCCCCATCTTTTTCTGGCAGCAGTTCCCTAAGCGCACACTGCACAGAACTTGCTAAGGGAAGAAATATGTCCCATATTGCCATTACACAATGCAGAACTTCTCTGGGGAGATGCAGAGGATGGAGAATGAAAGGATTGATTCCACAGAGAGCCTGAGCTCTTTCCTTTCACATTGAAACTGATGGTGATGCCTCACCACCCAGCTCAGCACCCTGTAGATTCTGACTGTCAATAGGCAGGATACCATTAATGACTCCTTGTTGCCATGGTGATATTGATGGATAGTCCCTGGTGTTGGTGGGAATCCTGGGAAAGCTAGCAAAAAAAAAAAAAAAGTGGGTCAAAAAAAAAGGGAGCTTGCCCACAAAGGGTCAGTTATGTGACATACTTGATGAATTCAGTGGCACTTCACACCTCCTGCCTCCTCCTGCCTCCTACAAGAACAGCACAGTGTTCCCCAGAGCCAGTGCAAACACTCCTGATTGCAGCAGGGCTCTGGTGCAGAGGTGCAGTGCTGCAAGTGGATTTCATTACTAGGCATTACTTTTGCAGCTTCACCCTGGCAATTCATTTCACATACAGAGTAAAAATCTCGGCTCCAATGAAATCACTTGGACCTGTGCCAGTGGGCACAGAGCCAGGATTTTCCCCAGCTCTTAGGCTTCCTTATCGCAAGTGACAATTTCATTCAGCTGCCTCGATAGCCAGTGGGAACACCCTGCCTCTCCAGAACCGTTTCAAGCGTGGAAAAGCCACTGTTGCAGTTTTTTGCTCTATTTCCCTGAGGCTCAGTGCTGTGCTCTCTTTGAAGGTGGTGTCATGGGCTCTCTCTCAGCTTCCTACTTTGCAATGTGCAGTTTAGAGAAACCTTTCACCCTTCACCCCAACCGAGTGACCGCTGGAAACGAGAGGCTGTGCTCCAGTCACAATTGGGTCCTTTCACTTTGCACAAGTGTTCTTGGTATTTGGGGCACAGGAGCCACCTTCCTAAAATAACACTTCCCTCTTTGACCTTGCTTTCTCTGGGAAAATCATTCCTAATTCAGGTTGGTGACACACTAATGAAGAAGTGATAAAACTCCAGTGGAGCTCCCTCTTTCACTACAGATGGTATTTATCCAAGCCCACCAAGGAGTGCACGAACTGCAAGATGTGTTGTTTGGGGGGAGATATTAGTATGATTAGCAAATTTCAGAGTACGCTGTCTTAGCAAAGACTCTTACCTTTTCTGCTTTGTTTTATGTCTAGGAGTACATACAAATTTACTAAAGAACCTTTTATTCCTAACAGTAGTACCACTCCAGGCACGTATCACTCCATCACCTGATGGGCACTCTTAATCCAGAAAGTTTTTATTGGTTCGGATCTGTTATTACAGAAGAATTGTATCCACAGGGGAGCATTATCTATATGCAGCCCATTACATAGACAGTTTTGCCAGTAAATGCCCCAGTGTAGATCAGATCCAACAGATGTGTCAGCTTTTCCCTCATTTGTGCGTTCTGATCCTTCACCTCCATGTGAACTCAGGAACTGGAAACAAAATTACCCTGCCCTCTCTGTTGCATTTTTTGATATCCCTAGTTCTAATGGCCTACAGAGTCTGAAAGCACTTCACATCAGGAACAGATCCCAAGGGAAAAATTCAGTTCCTTTCTCTACATTACTTTACATGTAGCTGTTCATCAAATTTACTGGGCAGGGTTCCTAAGCACATGGAGGCTGGACCAGCACTGACAGAGGGTCTCTCTTGTATAGCAACCCTTTGATCAGACTGTCAGCATCACTTATTTGCTTTTGTTTCATATTCTTCAATGCTCCAGTAAGATATTTTTCTCAGTTGATTATCAAAGGCAAAGGCTGCCCTTTCAAGTTGGATTTGTACCTCTTCCCTTCCCCTCCATTTCAATTAGCTATGGAAATTACTTGGATTTTCTTTTTTTATCTCCTCTTGCCTGCCTGTCCATATGAGAGGCTTTAGAACACTGATGGCTGGAGAAAACTCCAGTTAGTGTCTTCCCTGTAGGAAATGTTGTGACTTGCAATTAGCACATCTAAGTGCTCTGCTTGACCTACTGCTGGCCAGGGTGGAAAGCACAGACCCAGCTGCAGTGTCCTGCCTTTTCCCAGCTAGGAGCAAGGGGATGGAGGGCTGTGAGTGCTATGGATGGAAGAAATGAGGCACCACCACAAACTGGTAGGGACAGACATGGACAGGAACTGGTTTATTGCACTGGGAGACAGAAGGTGATAGGAATGTAAAAGCTTCTTGAAATAGGATCTCTGCCTCTGGGGAACTGCTGTTCTGCTGCGTTTGCAGCTATTACTTCTCTGCAAACAATTCTGTGACTGCAGAGACACAACAGGCAGTGAACTGCCCAGAGCAGCTTAGGGCTGAGCAGAAACAGTGTTTGCACTGGGCTCTGGGTTCTTTCACTTGGAGATGCGTGGGTAAATGTCTTCAGGGACAAATCCCAGCACTCTAGGAGGAGCACACATTCCACAGGGCAGCTTTCCAAGTGTGATTTGCCCTAAACAGCTGGTCACCAAAGGTTTCTCAGGTCACAACATCAAGACTTAAAAACACATCAGTTGCATTCAAGATAGGAGAATCACTCTGGGCTGTATTTGACACCAGCTGGGCATTAACTCCCAGGTGTCCCCACAGGAACAGGATTTGGAGAGATCAGACTGGAGGCAGTACAGATCCATGGGATTTCTCACCACACACAAGTCTCCCCCAGACACATGATGTCATGCATGGTTTACTGGAGATGTTTTAAAGTCATCATTAAGAAACAAATTCTAAGACTGATAATTACCAATGCATATACTCTTGGGATGTTTCTAACCACATCTATATATTCTAACTTATCAGTATTGCCATGGGACTCTTTCTTTTTGGTTTTCTGCCAGACCCTACACTATAGTGAAAAGTGATGGAAGAGGAGGCAGGACACACCCCTTTGTTTAAAGCCAGCTGTAAGAAAATATTTTTGTTTGTTCAAATGTACTGGATACTTTGTGCAAGCTGCATCTTCATGCAGTGCAGGTTTGCAACTGCACATGTAACATGGTGAAGAAAATTAAGAATAAATGCAGCAATTTTGCAGCTCTTCCTAAGAGAGTGAGGGAGAAGGATAGTGAATCAGATCCCTTCTCCATGTGCTGCTGGTCTTGAATATTGGCTACATCATATAGACCTCATGACATTAAGTGTGATGAAGACCCACCATGGATCCAGAATCACAGGACACTCCATGTCACTTCTTATGCCAGTAATTTGCTGCAGGGTCTGAAGCTGGCAGCTCCCAACCAGCTCTGGTTTCTCACAGCCTGAGTTAGGTATCATTACGTCCATGCCATTTTGCAAAATATTCCAAGAGCCTAATGAAGGTCACTACATTTTTGTTAACCTTTATTTTTTTTGCAACTGGGAAAAAATAAGACACAGATCACGGTAGCTGATGAGAAACCTTGCACGCACATTTATTTTACCAAAGTAGTGCTAAAAGCTGAACCAAGAGCATCAAGGTGGAGCTGCGGGCAACCAGCCAGCTTGTTTTTTAATAACACAGCACTGAATGTGTGCAGCCTTTGTGGCTGTCACAAAGTACAGACACCTACCCAAAGCTGAACACTCCACAGCAAGGAGGCAAAACTTTGTAATATCAATCAAAAGAGAGGAAACATTGTCCATGCAGACAGCTAATCCCTCACGGGAAACAGATAAATCCTTTGTAAACAACTTTTTTAAGGAGTACTCTGAAAAGATACAGTGGAGATGCTGCAGCCAACATTATGGTAAGTCTCATGCATCACAGCATCTCAGCAAAGGATTTAACCTCAACCTCATAAGTACTGTCCATCAACAATTCCTGCATGTAGCTATAACACCTCAGAAAGTTTAATTACCACTTAAGAAATGGAAGACTGAATGAGGTATGTGACCTTTCCCACCCCAGATCCTGTAGGTCAGCATTATTTAAGACAACTGGGAGCTTGAAAAGCTAAACATTAGTGTTGGCAGATGAACAGATGGATGGATTGCTGCCAGCATAATCCATCTTCCCACTTGCCTCCATAGGGCTGGGTGACATTCAAAGCTAACTATTTCCCTATGCAAAGAGAAATGCACGCGATGCAATGAGTAGGCTTTAAAAAGGACTCATCAGCTGGCAGGACCAGTGGCAAAATGCTTTATGGGTGCTGTTTAGTGTGCAGGCGAGGCTGTAAAAAAGAGGCATCAGGCTGTGACAGAAGAGGGGACTGTAGTGACCACAGTGGATTAGCTGTAAGACAATCTCTGAGCAAGTTGTTAAAATCTGTCAGGATGCTGTCATTTTTCCCTTGTGCATAGAAGGTCTAAATCTAATTAACCTTTTAATCAGAGCAGATAAAATTGTGGTATAATCATTGAAGGGGATGCCTTATCTACAGCTTCATGAAAGATTTCCATCTATGCTCAACTTGGATTTTTTTTTTTTTTGCTTGAGGCTCTATGAGTAAATTCCCCAAACATTGAAAAACAGAAAAGATTACAGTAGGAGATTGTTTTACACAGCCAGTTACTGTGCAGATATCAGCTCATCTGATGCCAGATGGGACTCAGTCCAGAACTTTCAGATCCAGCTCAATACCTGTTGCCTGAGCACAGAGGAAGTTCCTGCTCCCTGAGTGGGGCAGGCACAACAGGAGCTGTGACACTGTGCCAGTATGAATCGTGTCACCCTCCCTAAAAGAGAGGGCACTGAAGCTCACAAACTCCCACATACCCAGGACTTTCTGGTGTTATGCAAGGATTAAAAAAAAACAAGCGTAAAACAATCTCCTACATCTACTAGCTATAGCAGGCTGTTCTGTCAGCTACTAGACTACAGCATAACTTCTACATTGATACAGATAACTCTGACATGTACCTTTGTACCTACAGGACCCCAAAGAATAAAGATTGCTGTCTCTGACTGGTCTAAAATATAATCCAGATCAGACTTTATGTTATGGGGTTTTTTTTACAATGGCTGAAGTCTTCAAGATTTTCTACATCTGCTGGCAAACATTAGTACTGTTGACAAAGTCAGCCAGCACAAGCAAGTGCAGAAAAAACCCCTATCAAGATCTGAACCTGGGACTCCAGATAATGAAGCTTCTTGACTAACCCACTGGCACATGTTTCACTGAACTTGCCTGTGTAATCTGAACCAAAAAACCCAATCATTTCCATTTACTATTGCCCATGTGCCACCTCTAAATATAGTTGCATATTAGCATTTATGCAACGTTCAGTACAAAATCCATATGGCTCCTTTCAGCAAGCAGCAACAAGGATAAATTGCAAACTGAGTCTGGAGATGGAGCTTCTAAAGATTTCTTTCTAAGCACCATATAACATTTGCTGTAGATAGACAGTGATGGAAGAGATGTTACAACCTGCTCCAGATGGACCATGTTTTCTTTCCTGCATGAAGCTAAAATGGATTTATTTTATATGAAATGTCTCCTAGTGATGCCTCTGGAACAGAATTTGGGTAGCAGAGCAGATCCAAGCTTAGGCTGAGGAGTGTTGTACAGCTGTCTCTAATTATCTTGACCAGCCTCATCTGGGACCTCCACCCTTGCTCCTGCCACCCCCTGGCCTGGGAGCTGCATTTAAGCCCTTGCCTTGGCCCTTACTCAGCTTAGGCTGTGTGTGTGTTTGTTCTGACCTGCTTGGCTTTACTTCTTGGGTGACATCAGAGCTGTGTTGGCACTACAGGTTTCCCTGAGGCCTGCTGGATGAAAAAAGATCCAGTTACGGGACCCACTCTGCCCTTCCTGTTTAGGTGCAGTCGGACTGTGCCCCTTTTCCAAGGTTCCTGTCTCAACCTGCCCATGTTGCCTGGCTTCTACCTCGCCTTCCTTTCCAGAGATGTCTATCCTTGCTTGCCTCCTAACAAGGAGTTTTCCAAGCCCTTGAAGTTGGTGAGTCTTATCTACAGTTAAACAGAAGAAACAAATGTTGACATGGAATGAGAGAGTTGAAAATCAAGAGTATTTGAAGTTCCCCTACAGTGACCACTGCCAGGTGACCTTCTAGGATGTAGGAGCAAAGCAACTCAAGCCTGTCACACTTGGCCTTCTGACTAGCAAAGAGAGTCTCTGAATATTAACAATTTGCTTTAACAGATAAAGGGTAAATATATGGTGGCTGTCACTGCCTAAATTGCAGGAATGAAATGTGGCAGCCAATGAACTTCATCTGCCTTAACCATCAAGACTCTCAGACCATAAAGCTTTCCCATCCACTGAAAGAAAAAGGTTTCATGTCTCTATGAGACTGCAGTCAAGAGAAGTAAGTCAGGGGCCTTGTGCTGCTGTTGCTCTTAGTCTTTTAGATGATGGGTTCTTAACTCCACAAATTGTTGTATCCCTTGTGGACACATGCTGTGTTAGACTTAATCTTGACAGATAGCAAGGAATTGATCACAGAAATAAAACATAACTGGTTGCTTAGTTACCAATGATCACTACACAGTTACATTTGCTGTGTGCAAACAGAGCCCAGTGCAAACCAATTATCCCTCATTACAACTCTAAAATGTCAGCTTCAGAGAGCTGAAAACAACTGAGCCAGGTAATACAGGGAAATTGGAGTAGAAAAATACAAATTATAATTGGGAACTTTTTTTTCCCCCTAAATGTTCAAATAGCCACCATCCTGTGGCTGAGGAAAGTAAATATATTGGTTTGAAAAAAAAAAGTTTTTTGTTTATTGGGAAAGTGAAAACAAGCATGTTATGTGCATAAGCACTGGGAAAGTAGAAAGTAGTAAAAAAAATGACAAGCTAAGAATTGCACAAAACTGATAAGGGGAGGGAAAAGATATAGGGAGAATTAAAGAGCTTCAGGATTAGTGATGGTATAAATGAGCTGAAATACTCTGAGTCTTAAAAACAGCATGGTGTCACTCCAAAAATGAAGTGGGAGCTGTGATGATTAGTAGGAATGGCTTGGACATGGGAAACAGCCCTATGTCTGTGTGAGGCAGACTTGAAGAGCCAGAAGGTGCAATGGTTGCAGGATCTGCAAACATCCCTCCCACTCCTTGAAACACAGATATATGGCTATTGCTATTTAATACACTCTGAGGAGCCACCCTCATACTTGCCACAATTAGGTGCTATTCTTTTATGGTCCATCCCCAAAGAGCAAATCAATAAATCTCTCATAATTGTGACCTTCTTTTAGCAAGGTCTGTCCTTCATCTATCAATCAAACTGAGCCTTGGTGCCAGCTCTGTGGATAAACTGCCATGCTTGGATGCCTCACCAGCAGCACATTCGTGAGATGCACCACAGACGTGCTGCAGGTTAGACACTCGGGGACTAACCTGTGCCTGAATTTCTCACCAGGACTGTAAACAATTTACTCTTAGCATTGCTTACATCCAGCATCTCTCCTCCCCAGCAGTTCATCTTTGCTCTCCTAAAATACATGATAACAAAAGCACCTATGGAGATTTCTGCCTTCCTTGCATGTGCTGTAAAGCGCAGCTATCTGATCATGTCCTCATGACAAAGTAAGTTCTCTGAATACAGGAAGAGTCAGAGCTGGATGCAGCCACAGTAGAAATGGGTTTGGGCTGAATGCTCTGCTTCTTTCCAGTACCAACTGTATGTCTTGTGTGCAGGAGGGATAAGGACTGTAAGTGCTACATTCTCCACAAGGCCTGGGCTGGAGAAACACCCTACCCTGAGTAACTGTAATTTATAGAGGAGAAGAGAAAGACCCATTTCCTCCTTTCTCACGTCTTTATGCAGTGCAGCACAATGTAATAAAATTAAATTCTACAGGAGATGTAGAGCACATTTTTGCCTTTGACTCCATTATGAGATTGGTTTCTATGTGGCTAAGAGAGAAGCAAAAAAAAGAATTAGCAATTTTGAGGTTGATAATGAACAGAGAGAAGTGTGTTCCTGTCTATTCAAGAGATGTACAGAAAGTGCAACAAGCACTTCAATGTCAGGAAGCATTTTCTGTTGTTGAGTTTGAGCAGAAGCTCAGGGAAAGATGCTTTACAAGAGTCACCAGCTCAGCTCGGTGCTGGCTGTGGGAGCTATTGCTCTGTGAAGTTTATCAGCAGCCTGTGATGCCTTTTCCTGGTCTTAAAATCAAGAGGCGAACACGGTTAGAAGGGGAAAAGGGTATTACCTTGGTATTTATTGTAAGGATCCTTAGGTGCACCACGACCAGGTCGAATACACCTCCATGCACCCCCGGAATGGCCACCGCAATCCCCCTCCTCTATATCTGGTCTTACATTCTAGGTCTTACTAATTAGCATATCTATCAAAATTCCCCAATGAGAGGCTCGAATGAGCCCCCCTCCCCAAGGAACCTTCCCCTGGATGGTTCTATCTTAGTTTACAAAATGTGTTCTGGAGAGGACCTTGGGGCATGGGCACACTGGCACCCTAACTACAAAGCCTCTAAAATGTTTAGTCTCTTAGCTTAACAAACAAGTCCAAGAATGTAGGCAAAAGCACCAAGAATACAGAAGTTGCAAAAAGGTATAACAGGGGTATAATAGAAAAGACAAAAATCATCATGGCATCACCTGGATGGGATTTCCACAGTGTAGGAGAGATGCTGCTTGTGTTTACATTAGTAGCTGTGTATGCATTAATAGTTGTGCCTGGCAATGTGTGCATTCATGGCATGTTACATTCATGGCTGATCCACATAGATGCTTCCTAAATGGGATTGGTTCATAAACACCACAGTGTGCCTGCTCTGGAGAAATATTACAGGTGTAGGAACAATTCCACAAGAGTGAGTCTGTGTGAAAGATGGGAAGTGCCTCTCAGCTGCTGTGGTGTCCAGGCCATCTGCCTGAAGGGCTACACTCTGCTCTGGGGGTCAGCATATAGCAGCTGAGTCTGTTTCTGTAGATGCAAAGCCATCTTCCCTGTGCAAAGACAGCTTAGTGATCTCCTGAGAGATGGGGGAGTTCTGTTGTCTCTTCTGCTCACTGTAGATCTACCCCAAATTAGCACTGTCTGCTGCTAATCCCTTGGTTGTTATCAAGGACCTCAGCTATGTAAACCTGGACCAAATGAAAAAGGCCCCAAGAAATAATGGGCTTACCTCATCACATCCCAGCTGGCAGCACTGCTGAGAACATGGTGGAAAACTTGATTTATTAAAATTGATGAAGGAACTGGCTTGTCTTGAATAATTCATTACATATCAGCTGCTGCTGAGGTAATAGGAGCTCAGCAAGATCCTCTTTAGCACTGTACAGTGCCTAAAATCTTTAAACAAGATGAAGTCAAAGACTGGCTAGTTAAAGATTGAAGGGCTTTCTCCATGTGAAGTAAGAGGCCCTGGTTCCTGGTGCTGAGGTCATCTGGCTGCAAAAATCACCCACGTCTCTCAAATGGAAGCCAGCCTGCTAATGTCACTGATATTTGCCAGGGCATGATACATTCTGCCTCAGCCATCAACTTCTGCAGAATATAATGGCTCCATTTTTCACAATTCTTACTGGCATCAGGTTTACTTCTCAATATTCACCACAAGCTAGGGATGTCTGAGGGTGTTGACTTGCTTTTCTGATTGTTATGTATGAAAATAAATCAGCCTGGTACACTGAGAAGTAGGCACTACCATCTGAGAACGCAGATCTTGAGGTGCAATCTCTGCTGCTACTCAGAGCTTTTGTCAGCACCAGCAGAATTAAATTACCCACAGCCTGGACAGTGGCAGCGCTGGATTTTGGAAGCATGTCAGAAGCCCTGGAACAGCAACCTTCTAGCTTAATCTGGTCCTACTTGAGCTCTTTTTCAACTCCATTAATGTCAATGGTAAAACCTTTAATAAATGTGTAAAGCAGCAAAAAATCAGGTGCTGTAATAAGATGGCTGATGCTCCTCTTCCTGTATGTCCTCCTTCAGAGGTCAGAGGAATTGTAGATAATAAAGAAAGAGGAAAACATGATAAATGCAATGAACATGCTCCTGCTTCCCAGCTGCTGGTATAGGGTCTCCACTATCCACATCTCCAGACCCTCCCTGAAGTCCATCACTTTCTCTCCTTCCAACTGGTGATGATGGAAACTGGCCTCACAGCCAGTGCTGTTCTCAGCTCCAGCTCTGGTTTGCATTGCCTTCCTTCATCCCCCACCAGGCATCTAGGAATTTGTGAGGTGATGATGGCACAGCACCTCTAGTTCACTGAGACAGCTGGACACAAGACAGCCTTTGACTTAAGATCCTAATGAATACAGAGATCGTGATGCCTTGTTTATTTCCTCAAGGCAGATTTTACTTCCAGATGCCGTTCCTGCTTCTGCCAGAGCAGATGATTTTAGCAAGACCTCAGTGTCTGAAGTATGTTGGTAAAGGTACTCTGATGTACCACTGGCATCATGAGACATTTGACATAGCACCAGAAGACTGCCAGTTTCCTCTCCTCTCCAAAAATACTGCTTCATCAATCACCTGTGAAAGTGTTTTAAAAATGAAAGCCAACTCATCCTTGCCCTGAAATGGAGGCAGCACTTTCTCTTCCTGCTGTCTGTTAATAGCCTCTCTGTGGGAGGTCACAGGACATTGATTTACACTCCTGAGCTTTTTGTGGACATAGGTTAAGATCATTTGGAGAAGCCACAAACTGAAGTTGTGACTTCTCACCCTGAAGTGTGTGAATGAAGCAAATACTGTAACTCTCACAGCTGCAGAGTGGGAGATGCTGTGAACAAACTGTAACTTGGTAACATATGAGACTGATGTCCGGTCCCTGATCTCCCCATACAAGACACTCCAATTCCTGTGTTTCAGCTCTATTACCTGTAAGAGGCAAAAGTAAAACTACCTTCCAGCATCTGCAAGAAGTCTCCTTGCAGTCTCTGAGAACCACGGAAAGTAAGGTAAGGTTTTCTAAAACTGAAGTGTAATTACTTGAGATTAACTTAATTCTGAGACCTGTGCTCAAGTATGAGAGCTCCAAGCCACTGTCTGAGCACAAGCTAGCATGGCCCAGCTGCCTTGAGGGACACTGTGCCTTCCCCTCTGAAGTGGCAAGGAAATGCAGGTATGTGGGCAAGGACAGGCCTGTGGTATCAGACCAGTCCATGACCCATACATGCCTCTCTTTACCCTCCACCGGCGTAACTGTTTGTGGTTCTGTCTTTGCAGCTGCTTTTGACCTTTCATCATAGTTTTCTTCTCCTTTTCCTCCTTTCTCGCCTTTTTTTTTTTTAAACAGCCATCTGTTGTCTTCTGGAAAGGGCACCTGACTGGTGATGATGCACAATTGCCTCAGGAGCTGGTTTAGGAGGCACGTTGCCCCTCTGACCTGCCAGACAACAGCAGTTGCTATGTGGCTTCCTTTGATTTGTTCCTTCAGGAGACCAGCTGATATTAATAGCATTTTCTCTAAGCAAGGCATCGTCCCTGAGGTACACTCAGGTGAGAGTACTTCAGGGAATTCCCAATGGGAGGTGAGAGTAAAGGATTTTATTATTAAAAAAACCCAAACCAATAACGCAAACCACAAAACCCCAAATCCTGGAGGAAATGCTGTTTCCTTTCAAGTGATTCTGTGAGACAGGGACTGCAAAAGAAGTAGGGAAGCAGGAGTTTTACCAGTTTCAGTACAATCCCATTTTTTTCAGGAAGATATACAAAGTCCATTTCAAGGCAAACCCTTTTGGGAAAGGGGGGAAGCTGAAGCCTGTTCACACATACATCTGGTTTTGGCTGGGATACAGTTCATTTGCTGGCCTAAACAGTGAAAAAACGTTAGAGGAGGGCACAGAGCAGCCTAGTTCTCATTCCAGGCAGAAAGGAAGGCAAATGGTATGTAAATCAAGAGTAGGAAAACTTTGATGTTTCTCTAAACTTTGTTGTTTTGGGTTTTTTAACCTAAGACATATAAAATAGATGAAATTGAATTTTGGGGACACTGGAGTATCTGGTCTGGGATCACAAAAGAGTCTATAAGTTGCCTGAAAAGACATATTTGTTTCCCTGGGGTACAAGTGAGAGAGCAAAAGAGCCTTTCCTCCAGTTCTGCCCTCGGTGTACTGAAGGCACACTCAGTGCCACTGATGGCCCAGCTAAGTGTGAAACCTGGCTTTGTCTATACAGCAGAAAGAAAAATTAAATGCTTTTTTTATTTTCTCTGAGGACATGATGGAACTAAGCCAAAAATGTGTATTTGTACTGCTCTGCCTAAGGCAGCATAAGCCCCTTCTCTGGTGAATCACTGGGCCTCAAAGCTTTTGCTCTCCCTAAATGAATGCCAAGTATCCTGAGGAAGTGCTGCCAGGTAGAAGGACATAGTGACACTTCTGGGCTAATGCATGATGGCTGTCCATGGCTGAGGGTCTGCAGGATTCTGCCCCAAATTCCCTGGGATGATGAGGTTTGGGCTCTAATCCTCCATATGTGACTTTTCACTGTGCCCCAATTTACCTCAGTTTTTCTGCTTAATGCTGTTTTCTGATCCTCCATAAAGCATTTTCCATATATTTTACCCAGTATCTTCCATGAAGCTGGTGAGAGAAGTTCCTCACTGTTCAGGGGCCCACATAAGCAGGATGTTGGCAGGTAGGTGCACGGGATATCTTTGGAGATCAAGAAAAACAGAAGATTGCTGCCACCATGCTTCTATGGACAAATTACATGTGACAAAGTTTGGAAATGCATCTTCTGAAAGGTGGAGATAAAGGGTGCAAGAGCAAACCCATTCAGATAAATTTGAGGCTTCCTTGCAGCTACAACAGCCATGTTGACATGCACTAGGTTAAGACCAGACTCAACTGTTTTGATGTTAATTGCCTGGCTGCTTTAATTGGATATAGGCTTATAAGTCCTGAAGTCAGCTGTGTGATATGACAAACTGATATTTGCCTTTTCACTGCTTTATCTTGCCCAGTGCTGCAGGGTCAGCACACAAGTTCCTGTGCATTAGAGTTGTGCACAGAGCTGGTGGACTATTTTGCAAGAGAAGCAAGTAACATTTCACATCTGAAGGGACTGTTCAGACTCCAATTTCAGGCAAAACTACTCTGGCCTAGGTTCAGTTTCTGCTCCAAGGAATGCCTCCAAGGCACTGACAACCATCATCAGCAAGCATATAATAATCACTGAGCTGCTGGGCTACTCATGGGCAGTGCAATTACTGGACTTGGACACTCGATGACCTCCAATTGATGATGTGGCACTCATGCAATGCAGTCAGTGTCCCTCTGGACTTGCTGAGGGGCACAGCAGACTCATGCTGTAAGGACACATGGAGTTAAAATACCACAAAGTAGTGTTTTGAGCATGGCTGAGGATAAGGAAGCTTTCTAAGATGAGCATTGGAACACCAGGCTTCCTGCTGCAGTCTGTGCTGATGGGCTGGCATGTGGAGGGATGCAGGACTGCTGAGTCCAACTTCTTTCTTTTTCCTTTGGATCTCTCCTATCCAAGATGATGTAGGATAGGGACACCATCGGGGACAGAAGATGCCCCTGCTGCTTCCAAGCACTGCACTGCCCTGTGAGCTGACTCAATTAGGTGGAGCACCAGGTCTGCAGCCAGGCCCAGAAAGCTGCCAGCAGCTTGGAGCAGCAGGTTGTGTGGTGCAGAGATAGCAGGTGGTTCCAGGCTGGGGCTGGCCATGCACTTGCACCAGTGCACTGGCACACCCAGCCTGGCTCCACTGAGCCAGGGCTGTCACTGAGTCTGTGGAGCAAATTCCTGCTAATGAGACTGCAGATTATCTTGCAACAACCTGCTCAGAAGCAAGCAAAGATATCTGATTTTGGCTACTGCCAGAGTGAGGGGGACATTGCATGGGGTACAGAGGTACCAGGAGAAGCTACAGTGAAATCAGCCCCCCCCACCCCCTTCAAGCCATTTACTGCAACACAAGGCAGGATGAATCAATAATATGTATCGAGCTGGGAAAGTTAATCTGCATCCAGAGCATCATAACAAATTAAAAGGAAATAAAATCAGTACAATTCCACTGGCTCTCATTACTATCACAGTGGAGAGTAATTAAAATCTATGGGGTGAATTCAACACTGCAGGAGCTCTCCTGAAGCCAAAGGCACTGTACAAGGGCATTGTTTTTTCCAGATGCTATGTATTTCCAACAGCAGCAGGAATGGCAAAATGGGCAGAGAGGATAGGGCAGGGTAAGAGCAGAACCTCTTCAGTAGCCAGGCATTCTACTGCTTGCTCTTCCTCATGTGGAGTCATGCTGCACACCTGCTGCTTTGGTGCTTGATGTGCTGACTTTCAAAAGCTCCAGGCATTTGGGGCTCCCACTCAAGGACTTCCCAAGCCCATACACAACTGTCACTCATCAGTTCCGGCTGTCACCTCATCCTGCCTGTTCCCTGCTCCCCTGCATTACCCTGCTGCCTTCCTGTTAACTCTTCTCTCCTCCCCACTCCTAAGCATAGCCACCCATGCTACACGCTCTCTTAATTGCTAGAGAAATGCCATTTCCTGCCAGGGAGCACCTTCTGCTATCCTGTTGCCTGATAAGGCTCTCAACCCGTCTTTCTGTGCTTTCCTATAAACTCCTTATCCTTTGACCCACACACATCCCTGATGAAGAAGCTGAAGGAGGATTATCACCTGCCCCAAAGCCACTTGCAGTCCCATTGCAGCTCTGCTCCAGTCCTGCATTAATTATGAGCTGGAGCTGTGCTATAAAGCAGGAATTCAACTTGAAGCAGCATTCACTGCCCAAACCTCTGTACCTTGACCCTGCGTGAGGCCTCACTACCCCACAGCCAAAGCACTGTCTTAGCCTGTCCCTGATTTCCCCAGAGCGGGGGAGATGTGTGAAGCACATCCCTCATCACTGCACACAGCATTGTGTCCAACCACCCAGCACTGCAGCGTGAGGCAGCGGTGCAGCCGCCACACTGGCACCCAGAGAGGCAACTGATGGTGACAGCCAGTGGCATGGGGCTGCGAATGCAAAGTTTGGTTCACAGGGCTTAGGAGTTGGAAACTGCCATTAAAGGAGAGAGGCACTGGATAGAACAAATCGATGTGGGGAAATCCACATTTAGATGGTGTGTAGCAAAAGATTTGATCTCAGCATGCTTGTCCAGCTTTCACCTTTATGAACCTCTTACCCCCTGTCACCACACCCTGTGCATGGCTTCCACCTAAGGAAGCTATGCCAATGTCAGCAGGATGATGCAGCTACTAAATACCATGTGTGGCAAACACCAGTCTGCACACGTACAGTGCTGCTGAGGACTCTTCCACACAGACGTGTTTACTATACAGTAATTATGGTAATCTACAGAGATAATCCAAAGTGGAATGTTAATGTTATTTTACAAATTGATGTACTATGGTCCTGCAGGTGGAACCATGGACTAAGAGATGTATTTCCAGATATACCACGATCTTGTTCACTGTCTGGAAAAGTGGAGGTCTCACTTGACCTGGCCTTACCTCAATATGCCTTTCAAAAGTTCAACCACTTTATTAACACATATCCACATCTGTAACCATGTTCAGATTCACCAAAGAACAGCACAAAAGCCTCATTCTTAAAAGTCTTCAGCACCTTAAAAGTCACAGCCATATTATCACAGAATGTGGTTCAACATTTCACCAAAAATGGGTGCTCGCTTCTTTCAAAACAATCCAGCAAGGAAAACAATTGGAAATCTGTCCCTTAGTAAATACCTATCTAGGGGCCAACCTCCTTTGTTTCTCTAATTTCCATCTGAAAATAGCAGACCATCTCTCCAGATATATAAATCTCATCTGCCTTTCCTATTACAACAACTTCAAATTGATTTGTATGGCATTTATACATTCTTCAAATGGATTGCTCTTTAAGGTAGTGTTAGCTTGAGGCATAACTGCAGTTTTGACCTGAATATTATTTCACTCAAAAAGGACTGTGCTCTGACAGTTTTTATATGAGATGAGATACACGTAAAATAATGGCTCTTAGGCAAAGAAGAAATAAAGTTTCTGACTGTCATCCCTCTGGACAGACCAGGGGGAGTAGGGAGCTTCTTCCCATGGAGCTCAAAAGCCATCCTATACAAAAAAATATCCAAGGTATGCACTAATGCATGCTGCACTGCTGTAAGCATGAACAGGATTGCTGATGTGGTTCTGGGCTATGCTAATGCCTGTAGCTGCTTCTGGCTGGGTTAGCTCTGTTTTATGAATTTACTTCATGCTACTGCTGTAATGAAGAAAAGCCTGAGGAGTGTGCTGAGAGCCAGAATAAAGAGTGTTGCAGAGTTATTGCTCCACTGTCTGCATGTGACCAGAAATACTGCAGCACTGTGAAGACAAGCAATGACTGTCTCCCTTGGGAATGTGGCTCTGTGGTACCCAGGTAAGGACAGAACCCAGAATAAAGGGCAGAAGATCCTCACTGAAAGACAGGACTGACTGTTAAATTAGCAGACCTGGTTCACAGAGCCAGGAATGAGACATCAACTCTTCTGTACCTGTTGGAAGGTGTTCCAAAATTCCAGTGGCAGATCAAACAAGCAAGCTATGCACCTTTGTCTTAAAAAGCTGATCAGCTCAGAGGCTGCTTATCAGTACAAAGGAGTCCATGGCCTACCCATTCCTCTTTCAAAAACAGATTTTCTTTTCCTTTGTCTATTTTTCCTGTGACTTTCACTGATGTTGGTTTTTGGTGATACTAAGCTTTAAGAGAAGCTGAAGTACTGTCTTGTGAGGTCTCCCCACTGCAGATACGGCTTCTGCAATCATAAAGCGCCAATTTCCAAAGCTGTATCTAGCCCTTAAATAGGAAGAGAAGTGCCACATTGGGTTCTGACAGGTTATCTTGTGTTGTGGAAACCGGAGCCCTGATTGTCCACAGAGAACAGAGCTGTTGCAACAGCTGTGGTAAAAAATGGGGCACATCAGTGCAAAACAGTTAAGTACCGCAAACCAGGCCTCCTGAGGGACTGCTCTCATCTTCTTGTAATTGAGAGGTCTCAGTTCAGGCCTGGGGGTTTTTTTTCAGGCTGAACTACCACAGCACAGATTAGCAGTGAAACTCTATCGATCCTTTATGAGAAGCAGTCACCTCCCTGGCTCTTACAAGGCACTTTCTTGAAAAGGGTCTTTCAAGACAGACCTCCTCTTGAAAGGGGTTGCTTCTGTCTACTCCTAGAAGAAGGCTGGAAGGATCAGCCACACCACCATGATTCACAGCAGTATTTCACCACAGAGCTGACTGATATCTCCAGGCACTGGTATCCTGTTGGTCAAGGGGGCTCAGCTTCAATCCAGCACCAGCCAAGGCTGGTGCTAATTCTGTTCCAGCCAAACTTTGACCCACTACTCTGCCTCTAGACCTCTCTGCAAGGTGTGTTTATTCAGAAAGATGCTTGAGATGTAAAGATCCTTCAGATAAGCAAGGACTTGAGTAGAGAGAATGCTAGGCAAGTTGTCCTTGCAACAAGCTAGGAAGCCAGCAAATAAATCTGACACAACGGCTCCAACAGGCTGTGACACTAGAAACTAATGTGTATCTCTTCTGTGCTAGGTCTGAATGGAGCTGTCTCTGCTCAGTGTCTGAGGGTCTTTAATTCCCTTTTTCCTGGGGGAAGAACCTTGCATGAAAACTTCAGCTGTGTGTACTCTGAGTCTTGTGAATCACTTGATTGTGGTCAAAGCCACTGTCATCCTTCAGTTGCTAACTGGCTTCCTAAACATGCCTACTGAAACAGTAGGATTGCTGTGTGGTAAACAAATTACTTTTGACAGGAGACTGCCAGCACCACTCCCAGACACCAGGAAGCCACAAGATGGGCTGCACCATGTCTGACTGGAGCAGCTCTAGCATTGCATCCACAGCTAGTGCAGTGTCAGGCTGCTTCTGCAAGCACTGACAAAGAACCGAGCCTGCAAACTCCCACTACCATCTGCTGAAGCTTCATATCCCAAAGGAAAAAGGGATTTTTGCTTACACGTATCTTTAAGCATTTCAACAGCAGAGAAGGCAAGGGCGTAGACACTCTCTCTAGCTAAAAACACAAAGCCATGTTTTTTCTTTACAAGAAAAAATATACTGCTGTTCCTTGACTTCCCATCTAGGACAGGGTTTCTTTCAAAAGCTTTAGAACCTTTAGTCACTTTCTGGAGAGAAATCATTAGGACAGGTACTGTTGAATTCCCAAACAGGTTATTTCTAGAATGTGAAGAGACTGTTCCAAACACAGGTTCCAAAAGGTCTGCAAAGGACCCTGAGTTGTTCCAGGCCCTGAGATGTAACATGGCAAAGTGAGTATCAGCAGACAGTGGAGATTTTTTTTTCCCCTTGTGCTTCACCTTGAAGCAGCTGTTAGCAAAGCCAGAAAATTCCTCTGCCCCTCGGTGTATTTAATACAGCCTTGGCAAAGGGACTGCAGTCTGTCAGCTCATGAATATGGGAATTGCCTAATTCTCAAGCTATTCTTATTACCTCAGCCCGAGGATCCCAGCTTTCCATAACTAATTCCTGAAATTACAGACTTTCCACTGTCCTTTCTGTCCTTGAGCAGCAAATCGCTCCTCCTCATGTAACTGATGCTGGTCCCTGCTGTGGTGCCACTGGTTTTGCCAGGGCCCTCCCCTAGCAGGGATGGCACCGTGGACAAGATTATTGACCCCCGCACTCCCATGCAGTTCCCAGAGATACTCACCCTTTGTTGCTGTAACTTACAGGAGGATGTCTGGAAAATAACAAATGCTGCATGGCCCTGTGCAGTGACTCGGGCTGGCTGAACAGCTCTGAAGCCTGGGCAGTGGGCTGGCAGCTGTGATGCAATCTGTCCCTGGCAGCAGAGATCTCTCACCCTGTTCCTACAAGCCGCAGAGCTCCCTGACTCTCGTCTGCAGCTTCCACAAAGTCTTAGGATTTGCAGTGCCTGCCTCCCACCTGTCACTTCATTTTCCCCTCATTGTCACATATGTTCTCAGTCCACCTTCCCTCTCTGTGCCCATGTACCTGTTTTCTACCTCTTTGTTATTTTTCCTTATCTCACTGATCCTGCAAGCCCTGTCCATTCTCCCAAGACTCAGAGCTAACGCTGTTCCTGTGCTGGAAGGTGATAATGGCTGCCAGGAAGCAGCTGTGAGGGCTGCTGCAAACTGAAAAACAGATGGAAGCTGAGACTCAGCTAATTATGAAGCAGGGACTGCAAAACTTGTGGAGATGCTGGCCAGAGGTGCCCAGTTTATTCCCAGAGACAAATGGGTGCATCCTGTGAATGCTGGCAGGTGACATGGGAGCAGGAAACTCATCAAGCTGTGGACAGCTTTCCAATCCTGGCTTTGGAGTGCTGCATGTGATGCCTCTTCATCTCACTAACACCCACAACTGCTGCTGCCAAGCTGCTCTGGACAAGGAGCATGTGCTCACTGCAGTGGCAGCTGAGGAAATCTCCAGGCTGGTTCCAAGGGCTACATTCCTGCAGGGCACAAGCAGGTTTGAGCTTTTGTCGTAGACCAAGAAGCAGCTACAGCAGCACAGCAACAGGATCCTGGCAAGGTGGAAAAAACCCGTTAAGATCTTCCTGTTTCTTTTGTGATACAGGATTTTTTTCCCAAGAGCTTGCCAAAAGGGTAACTGCATCAATGGAAAATCAAAACTGGGTTATGTCCTTTAGTAGTTCATTTCTTAGTTCCAAACTGGCCCATCCAAAAGCTGCAGAAAAAATCACCTTTGAAGTCCATGGTTTTGTAATTAGAACCTCCCCTTCAATTAGTCATGTTATAGGGCTGTAAACACAATAATTCCATCAATACTATGGAACAGTCATGTTGCATTTGTATTAACATAAATGTGTGCTGATGTGACACAGAGCTAATCTGATATGGCAGTAATTGGCTGATGCCCAGCCATGGAGGCCCTGGAGCTATGCTTGCAGTGTCTCCTTTAAAAGAATTGTCCTCTGAAACACTGGAAAGGAAACAAAGTGTGATGCCATATCTTGCCTGCCGTCAATCAGCAATGCTTCTTGCACCTCCAGCACTGAGGCGTTTGAGGTTGGGGGGTAACTGTTTGGTTGGGGGAGCTGTATTTGAAGTGGAACTTGATATACTACAAACCTAAATATTAAGAAACCAGGATTTCCAGACGATCTTGTTAGACTAAATCAGGCTCAGCAAGCACGCAATGGATAATAAACTCGGAAAATCCATAAAAGCATTCCTTTCCCTTTCCTCTGTGACTACTGGGAGCTGTGCATCATCACCTAGTCTGCAGTAGGCTTTTCTTACATAGATGAAGCTTAAGGAGCTTAAAACTTTATAAATGCTTTGGGGCTACCGTTGTTATCTTGTACAGTGCTCTATAGACAGAGGCAAGCCTTAAATCTGAGACTGCAGCTGGGGTTCTCTGGTTAAAGGCCTTAAAGGGGATCAATATAAGCAATGCCTAAGGATGTGAACCAGATCTCAAACACAGTCCATCTCCTGCCCGGGCCATGAAAGCAAGTGGACAGATTAAAAAACCAGGCTAGGATCAGGAGTCTTCACAGTTGCAGTTACAATAGGAACCACTTATTTTGCTTTTGGAAATATACCCTTCAAAGAGCCTTAGTGAGGAGAGACCATACCTCTTTTTGAGGGAGGCTATCAAAGAAACCACAGCAGACACCCAGGCTTTCTGTATTTGGCTCATCAGCTCCGTGCATGCTCTGCTGTCTGGCTGCACAATGCCTTGCCTAATGCATCCTTGTCCATGATAAAGCTCTTGGGTCCTACCTCAGTACAAACCAAATAAGAGAGACTTGTTTTACTCAGAAACCATTCTTCTCAACAGTATGGCACTACAGGCACATCACTTTTGGCAATATGCAAGAGCAGTACCTCAAAATCCCAAAGTATACGTGGCTTGACAGTGCCCAAAACACCTCATGGAGCAGCCAGTGAAATTGAGAGAAAAATTTTTAAAGTAAGGTGGGGAAGAGCACCTTAAATAGGGAATTTGGAATTTGTGCTTAGGTTCTGGATTTGAGTTAAATCTTTCAAGGTCTCTTATCTGCTCCTTCATCTGTAAAATGGGATCAATAAAACCTCCCCAGATTTTCAGCAGTGCTCCCAGTCCTAATTGATGTCTGTGAAGCATTTTGAGAGCCATGAGTGAAAGAAACCATTACCAAGCCCTCAGGCCTTACTATAATACCAACAAACAAGCAGAGTTGTTTATAATGCTTTTCAGTGCCACAATGACTACGAAATGAGGAAAGGCTAAAGTGTAGATGCACCCAGTGCTGCTTTGCTGCAGTGTAAATTAAAATGGTAGAAGTCGATTTTACAGATTTTCCTCCAGGGAATTCTGTTTTCAATAATGCAGTAAAACTTCTACCTCTATGGATTTAAACAGATGCCCTTGCTAACACCTCAGGTATCAAAACCCATTATGAATTTGGAAGAATGCATCTTGGAGTTGAAATCACATGGAAATTAATTAAGAAATGACTCACTCGGACCTCGCGGATTTAAAGAGCCAGGTGCTGCCCAGCCACCCCTTCCCAACGATTGAACTCAGCCTAGTACCGTACCAGCACACGATATCCCACCTTGCACAGGACAAAAAGCCCCCAGGCGTCTCCAAGGCTCTATCCTGCCGACTGCAAAGCTCTCTGTCCCTGCGGGTGCAGTTTTAGGAGCCGAGAGGAGCGGCCGGGCTCGCCCGGACCACGGCACGGGCAGAGCGCTCCGGCCCGTGCTGCGCCAGCGGAGCCCCCGCTGCTGGCGAGGACCGAGCGAGTGCGGGGTGTGGGCACATGCGGGACGCCGGCAGCGAGCAGGTGTCAGCCGGAGCAGGTGTGGAAGGGCTTGGGAAAAGCGTGTATCCCCCGCTCCCGTCTCCGCGCTGGGCGCGGAGCTGCCGGTGGGACCCGAGCGGCCCCGCTGGACCAAGAGAACGAGACCCAGCGCGCAGATAAATCATAAAGCTCTCCATGAGCGGTCCCGCAGCCCTCCCCGCCGCGCAGCCATTTGCCTTTGTTGCAGCCCAGCGCCCGCAAGGTGCGGCGGGGCCGAGGATGAAGAAGGAGCTCGCTCCCTGGTCGCTCTCCCCTCACAGCAGGGCGGTGGGGACACATCCTGCGGGACTGGCTGCCGAGAGGGACCCGCCCGCCGCCCG
>VZRQ01007364.1:2949277-3161177 GCA_013397975.1 Machaerirhynchus nigripectus | reverse complement strand
CTCAGGGCCCCGCCCCGAGCGGGCTGAGGGGACTGGGCGGGCGGTCCTGAGGGGACAGAACAGGGGGTCCCCGGAGGGCCCCGCCCCGCCCCGAGCGGTGCTGAGGGCACAGGGCGCGGGGTCCTCGCGGGGCCGGGAGGAGGCAGCCCTGCAGCCTCGGCTTTAGAGCGCTCGTCTCTCGCTGCCCGCCCTTCTCCCCAGCCCTGCGCCCCTCCTTCCCCAGAGTGCGGGGCAGTTCCGAGCTGGGCTTAGGTTAGCCCTCGGCTTCCTCTTACGGTGCTTGGGATCCCTCATTTTCCATATCCGGTAGCTTTTCTTTAGACTGGCCACCTCGGGAGTCCCTATCTCCAGTCACAGACCGTAAGTTCTTTTGTCCTACAGCAAGCCCGGCTCTGGTGACTCTCCTGACTATCTTCCTGCATCAGCCCCCACAGGCTCTTACACGTGACGGGCAGTCTCTCTGGAAAGAGGGGAGCTGCTCTGAGAATAAAGCCAAGACAGTGGTAACGCCTCCGTTTATCCCTGTTCCCGGGCATAGGAATACGAATTGTATCCTGCATTTACAACTGTTTTAATTGACCATTCATTTTAGGGATAACTATGACAGCTTGAACCTGTTCCCTTTCAGTCAGTAAGGACTTGGCAAATTAATGGTTATGTTGATTGTTTCTAGGATTAAGTGCTGCAGTTCACTGGCTCTATCATGTAATGCTAGATTGAGCTGGATCTTGTTACCAGACTTGTATGTGTGTGTGTGTGTTCATCTCGTTCTGAACAGGCAGGTTCTGGACTGGTGAGACATGTTAAAAGGAGGGTCCCTGATCAGAATTTCTCGCATTCATGGGGTTTTTAAAGTGATCAGCGTAGGTAAAGACATTGTTCTGTTTGAGGACATTAATTAGAAAAGAACTAAATTCTGCAGAAAAAAGTTGATTGTGGAGAGAAATAAATAGCATAGCAACCCTGAACTCTTTCTGTGTGCTCAACACCTGATTATACAAACATTTTTTTTCTTTCTGAGGTCTGTCAAACTCCCATTTCACCTTAGTGGAAAGGGATTTCAGGGGCACTGGGCTCACAGCATCCTCCACTGAAGGCTCTTAAATTACAAATAAAACATATGAAACCTTTTCAGTAAGCCTCATCTGACAGAGAAAAAGACAGAGACAGAATGTGCTCAAGGTCACAGAGATGTTCTCTGGCACAACTGGGTAAAACTGCCAGAGCTGTGCTGTCCTGTCCTTGGTCTTCATCTGCCAGACTTTGCCATTCTGTCCCAAGAAGTCACCTGGGGTAAACCCAGCCCTGCCTTCAGAGAGGGCAGGGGAGAGGGAACAGGACGCAGCTGTCCTTTAGTTCCCCTTGGTCAATCTGGGCCCATATATTGCTCATATAGTAAACCATCTCGTTCTTAAAGGGTTTCTCACTGGACACAAGGACGCTTGGGGGATGACCTGGTGTTACAGTGCTGTAAAGAAGGATGATAAGGAGAACTTGGAGACCTATTGTGATGGTCTTTGCAGCTCCCCCTGCAATGAGCTGCCTCCTTCTCCAATGCACGCTAATTTATAAATAGCCCTGATTCCGCTACTCAGAGAAAGCTTTTGTTTCTCCTTGTACTCGATATATGTGATACTCTGCAGTGGAAAGCAGATGTTTGTACCAGATTCTGCTCCCATGGAAATGGGCAGTAGAAGACTCAGAGGCAAGGGGTGAAATAGCATCAGGGTTATCTCTTGTCCTCAGCTCAGAGCTCCTGTTACAGCCGGTCTGACAGGCCAGGAGATGCCCTTGGACTTAATAGCACAGTCTCGAGTGTATGCCTGTGTCTCTGCTGGAGATGAACATCCTGTTGTTTGCAGAGTCCAGTTACAGTTAAGGTTAAAAAAAATGTATCTGTCTGCATAAACAGGAATTTTCCTCAATTGCAGGAGCCAGCAGAGGACACTGCTTTGTCTCTGTCTCTGAAAGGGCTGAGTAATGGTTTGTTTGTTTGTTTTGTTCTTTTTGCTGCCTTCTTCCAGCTCCATGACTTTGGTGGCGCCTTTGGCAGAAGAACAGTTGCCATTGCTTCCATTTTATCCATATCCACCAGAGGATTTTGTTTTCAGGATCGTGTGCTGCTGCTGAAGCCATAGCAATAATGCTCCTGTATAGCTTCACTTAAGGGAGGGAAGAAACAAAACCACATGACAAATTGGTCCAATTTATCACAGCAACAGAAACCTGCAATTCAGCTCAATCGCCCCCACAGGCCAGCTTAGATAGCATCAATATTTAATGACCTGAGTACCACTGCCTTCACAGCTCGGGCTCCACCTCTGCCCCTCACCTCGTTGCAGGTACCCCCCAGGCATGTCACTCCACCTGTGTGGAGAGCACCCCTAAAATTCCTCTGGGTGAGCAGGGTCTGCCTTCAGCGTGCCAGGTCAAGCCTGCTTGCTACCCAGAGGGGCACAGCCCACACCTGCTGGGTACAACCAAACTCTGCCCCTTCATCCTGCCTGGCTGGACCACTCATGCCATAGGTTTATGCCCAAGTAACAGCTCTAGGCTTTCTGGGCATGCCTGTCGTCTGTGGCAAACAGCAAAGCAGGAGCAGGACTGGACCATCGCAGCTCATGGTCTCTCCTACAGTCTTTTTTTGGGTAATTGTATAACCCAGACAGGACTGTTCACTTGGTAGCAAGCTGGAGGTGACTTCTGTTGAGCTGTCTATATCTGTTCCCATTATTCAGGCAGGAATATTTTATTCCAGAATGAGCTGCAGTGAAATAAAATGCCAGCAACCTGTTCTGCATGTGGTGCAGGAAGACTTGAAAAGAGGATGAGTCAAGCTGCACCAAATCCCTCCCACTGTGAGCCAAGGGGGGCATCAGAGGAGGATGGGAATCTCTTTTACTGGGCCCAGGCTCCAAACTGGCCACAGCAATTGGCATCCAAGAACATCTCCCAGCTCCATCCCAGCATGTCACCCCCTTCTGGCTCACTCTGCCTGGGACAGTAACAGGAACAAGTGACAGGTTATACAGGTATATATGGCCATAGGCATGTTCCCTCATGGCTCTCTTGCCTCAGGTTTCCTGGTCTGTAAAATGGAGCTGACTGCGCTCTCCTGGTGACAAGCACAAAGTAGAACAAAGCATTTTTATCAGGGCTCTGGTGGAGCAGAGAAATTTGTGCTGCTGGACCAGCAACTTGAATTACTCCAGCTAGACAGCATCTTCCACTAGGCTCTCTGTTCACTTGAAAGCCTCCATGATTTAGCAAATTGCGTATTCCAAAGGGGGAGTTCATTATCAACTCCACTGGAAGTGAGTGGCAGAGGCCATTACAATAAATGTCTTTTTGGGAAGGTGGCTCTCTAATTCACTTGGTATTTAACACTGGCCATGGGGGTTAGCTGTTTATATAAGATAGATTCAGCAAAGCCCTTTTGTGACCATCTCCCTGGACTAAGGAGCTGTTAGAATAAGGGTGATGAGGAATAAACATAGGAGCAGAGGCTTCTGTAGCAAAACAGTTTGGGCCAGTGGCTGCACGGCTGAGGGGACGATGATGTGCACAGAGGACTCAGGTATTTAGGAGGGAAAAGCTGGCTTGCTGCAGTTCATCCAGAGATGCTGGGTCATTTCAAGTGTCAGAGCTTGGCTGCTGAGGGATAGCTTCCATCCCATGGAGCATTTGGTGACTGCCCCCAGACCCTCTGCTCTTGTAGTTGTAGGGCACCTGTCTTGTTCCGGGCATGGCTCAAATGCCCAGCAGAGCTGTGCAGAATAATATGTAACTCAACAGACAGCTGCAAGTGCCCTAGCAAATATTTAATGGATTGTTCCACCAGTTAACTATCCAAGAAAGAAATTGTGAGCCAATTCAGTGCATCCCAAATCACAACTCTTTTAAAAAAAATTAACATACAGCACAGCTCTTCCTCCTGGCAGCCACCCAGTTATTAATTTCCATGTATCAGCTGCATCTGAATGGGCTTGGTCTTCTGCCCACTGTTTCTATTTATTTGTTTTCCATTCATCTCCACTAAAATTAAAACTCAAAGCCTTCCAGAGAGAATGGAAAAACAAACATGCTGAACCAATACTGCTGCCCACATACAACCAGCAGAAACCATTGCACTTTTTCCTCCTCTGCAGTGAGGCAAGTTCTAGTTTTTAAGACTCTGGCCTTTCACCTGAAAAATAGCACAGGCAGCTATGGCATTAGCACAGCCTCAAACTCTCCTTCCAGACACATCAGTAGGCAGCACCCTTCAGCTCTTGACTGGTGTTTATTGTCATCCAGGTCACAGTGACTGCAGAGGCCCTGCCCTGGAGATCTTTCTGGATTAAACAACTTCTGCTTGGTTTAAAAAGATAGAGGTCTGATGGTCCAGATGGTCACACCGGCTGAAGTTTATGGGTCAGGATTAAAGGAAAGGCAGGGACTGGTGACATTATAATAGGGGTCTGCTTCAGACTGCCCAATGAGGAAGACTGAGCTGATAAAGTCCTCTACAAACAGATAGGAACAGCATTATGTTCACATCGTGGTCCTCATGGGGCACTTCAACCACCCCAATACCTGTTAGAGGGACAACACAGAGGGGACAGGCAATCCAGGAGGTTCCCAGAATGCACTGCTGATTACTTCCTTCTCCAAGACACAGAGGAACCAACAAGGAGAGGTGCAATGCTGGACCTTGTCCTCATCCACAACGAGGGGCTGGTGGGGAACGCAAAGCTCAAGAGCAGCCTTGGCTGCAGTAACCATGGAATGGTGGAGCTCAAGGTGGCAAGAAGGGTGCACAGCAAGCTCACTACCCTGAACTTCAGGAGAGAACACTGGCTTCTTCAGGACCTGCTTGGTAGAGTACCCTGGGACAAAGCTCTGGAGGGCCCAAAAAAGCTGGTTAATATTCAAGAATCACCTTCTCCAAACTCAAATGCATCCCAACAAAAAGGAAGTCAGGCAAAAACACCAGGAAGCCTTCATGGATGAACAAAGAGCTCCTGGACAAACTCAAACAAAAGGAAACCTACAGAGGGTGGAAAAAAAGGACAGGTAGTCTGGGAGGAATACAAAGAAAGCACCCAGCCTCCCTCATGGTTGCTTGATTTCTTATTGGTGTCTTGGTTTGTTCTGGACCCATCTTTATTTCAAAGCACATCACCCGATAAAATGTTTTGCTATAAAATCCCAGGCTTTTACAATGGCCTGATTCTTTTTGCATCCCATTGTGAATAAGAATGGAAAAGCCAAAGGTTATGAATTTACTTTTAAAGTGATACAAATTACAAAATACCCTCATTTACAACTACAGTATTTAAATCCTATTTGCAACATCACAATCAATAGGATCCAACTGTTGATGTACAGGAAGGGATTCTTACTAAGTAAAATGCACTAAAATAAGGCTTTGGTCTTTTTCAGTCTTTTTCAAATATTTTTCTTCCTTAAAAACATACGCGAGTGCATAGCGCTAGATACGAGTCTGGTTGAATATGAATTCTTCTGCTTGCTACCTAAAAGGATTTCCTTCCTCCAATAAATAGAGTTTCCATTTCTGTGTTTATGGCATCGTCAGGAATTACATCATCCTCCATAAACTCATCTCCAAGCTTCTTCCACCATGGCCAACGAGTGTATTGCAGCATAGTGTTGTGGGTTTGTCTTGCCTTGGTAGCTACAGGGATTGATCGACTCATAAAGGCACCAAGATCTTTTTCTGTGGTCTCTGCTAAACCTGGAGCATCTGCAAGAGGAAGGAAAAGAGTTTTCTGTATTTTGTTTATGGTTTTATGAGTATTTAAGAAAAAAAGAAAATAAAAAGAGCACTACCCTCCCACTTCCCACTGTCCTAGGTCACTCCTTTCCCTGTGCTGGCATTGCAATTCTATGACTACATGATAAGTCGTAAATCTGATTGGAGAGGCAATCCAAATAAAGGCTAATCTGAAAAAATAAATACATAACGGGGCAGAAAGAAGAAAGGAGAAAGATGGAGTACTTCTTTCAGGTGCAGTGGTGGCATCCACCAAAATGACTTCTTGTGGAACTATAACCTCAGCGGACCTCCTGGTCACTACTGCTGGATCAGTAGCACTCCTGGTGCAGGGTGACATCAACACGGTGCTCCCACTGCTCTGGTGCAGCAGCACTGTGAATCCCCTGCTTGGGGGACCCAGCACAGTGTAAGAGTGCGTTGTTGATTTGCCTGCTCAGGGAGTGATGAGCTGCAGTGACACAGCACGTGACAGACTAAATAATGGATTCAGTAACTTGCTGAATTCTGCCCAGCTTGGGTGCTCTCTGGTGGCTGCAGTTTGCTACTCTCGCTCTTTCATATGGCCACTTGTCCGGAATTAAGACGGCACAGTAGTGAATTCTGTTTCACCTAAAGCCAGGCCAGAGAAAATGAAAACATGGAATTCACAGCTCAAAGATTTCCCTCTTTATCTGGAAGGGGTGAGAGTGTTTTAACCAGCAGCTTACTTACAACACAAGAAAACAAACCAAAGCAAAACAAATATGGGTGAATAACCCCCCTTTGAAGAAGGGGGTCTAATGCCTGCTACAGTGCCATTGCTTTTCTTGTGAACATATCAGAGAGAGGCTTTCAGCAGAAGAGTAAGATGCTCCTTGAAAAACAGGTGTGTATACTTAACCTACAGCAGCACTTGGATAATCTCTAACAAAGCCTGAATCTCAAGATAAGGCATGTGGCAAAGGAAGAAAGATATTTCAGTTTTGAAATGAGGCTTTACCACTGCTCATTCTAATTTTCCCTGTAAATTGGTTTAATCCGAATGGTAATCAAAGCCATGATCAGAGCAGTCACATACTCATTAGCAGCTCCACATCGGTGTTGACCTGAGCCAGTAAAGCCTCTCTCCGCTGCGCTGCTCTCTGATCCAGCCTGCTCCTCAACAGGAACTGTGCCAGCTTTGCCTGAGCCTGCATATGCAGTTCTTTACTTGTTTCTTCTGACATTTGGGAAGCCTGGAGGAAAGTAACGGTTTGTTACCATTAGGAGCTGGTTATTTTAACACTTCTGGGGGAAGAATAATGCCTAAACAAGGAATGCAAATGCTGTTCTTAATTGTTAACTTCATAATTTTGCCTCCTCTGCAACTCTCTCCAAAGTTATCCATCATCATGTATGCAAATTTTCCAATTACAGTTTACTTCGACACTTTTTATTAGATTAATGGTTAAAATCCCCAATATCCTAGTGCCCCGCTGTCAAGCAAGCAGGGTTAATAAATACATACCTCAAATGGATTATCTTGATCAGAATTTACAAAGCTGAATATATTTCATCCCTACAGTATTTTATGTTGCATCATTAATGCAAATTATGAAATGACTAAGAAACAGACCGGATGCAATTTGATGTAGTCATCCACCTTCTGCTGCAAAGCTAGTCTCTGCTCATCAGTCAGTCCCTTGGGTTCTTTCCAAGGAGAGAGAGGTCTCCTCCTTCTTCGTTTCTCCAAGAATTTACAAGCCTTTGTAAGGAACATATGAGAATATGACAATCACAAACAGGAAGTTTGTCTTCCCGCTTTGTTCGTAATCAATCAGTGAAAGAGAAGCGTTTCAGTACGGCATCTGTTAGAGCCTAAATGCAGCTATGATGCTGAAAAGACAACATACAAGGTCAGCATGAACACTAAACAATAAGTAATAACACTCACAATAAGTTACTGACTCATCTGTAGTACGGTGACATTCCAACCCTGGGTTTCAAAGAAGCAGCTTTTATATTTTAGTTACAAGACTGTATTAGGTTTTGTAGCCTACACAAGGTTTAACCCTTTAAAGCAACTTGTGGCTCTAGACTATCACCCTCTGAGTAATTTTTAATAAATTATGGCTACATTGACAGTAAGAGAATAAACAGACTTTTATGAGGCTTTGCAGTAGTCCACTCAGTCCTAGCTACTGTTAGAACAAAGTATAAATACTAACTGCTCTCTGAATGATGATAGCTGCTTTATACTCCTTAAGAGATTGCTTCTGCTGATGAAAAATTCTTCTTGCTCTATACCCTCGCCAGAATCTCTGGATAGTTAATGCTGATTTCTCCTCCATTTCCTCCATGTATTTATTCACCTGACCTACAAAGGTAACAAAAACCCAGTTACAAGACTGTGGGTTAGGTTCTCTTAACAATTTACATTGTTAATCATCAAACTAGACAGTACCAAAAAACTTGGGTGCTCTCATATAAAAGCCCCCAAGGTCTGCTAGCTGTGGACCAGGTCTTGCAGATCATAGCTGCAATGGAGCTTTGTTACACAAGAAAACTGGCTCTCCCTTTTTTCCTGCACCATTTTGAAGGCAGCAGATCTTGATCAGTAGTTACTGAGCCCTGGGGGAATTAGCAAATTCTCTTTCAGATAATTGGGTCAGGAGAAGAGACAGTACGACTACAGTACAAACAGACATGCAAGATTAGGAAATAGATTTAGGGAAATTGTTCCTAAGGAGTCTCTGACAGTTTAATCTTCAGCTATAGTTTAATATAAATCATACTGGCATGGACAACTTCCAGTAAGGCCAGCTGTCGTTCATGGAAGAGTCTCATGGCCCTCTGTCTCTGAAGCTGCATTTGCAGTTTTAGAGCTTCATCTTCTTTCTGTTTTGTTAAATGCTGCAGCTCCTGTTCCCGTTTAGCTCTGCAATACACAAAACATTAACAATTATCTTAAGGTGTACATTTCTTTAAAGTATCTCTTTTTCTTTGTGTTAAGTGGTCTAGCATTGAGAAAGAAAATCCACAAAACAGTCTGCTGTACCAGCTGTTGGCTGCAGAATGACAGCAAGCAATGAGAAGTCTCCTGCAAACTAACAAATTACCACGCTATCTATAGCCATGAAAAACTCTGAACCACTCTATGAAATCAAAGTATAAATCTTAGGATAAAGTTCCAAGGACCCTGAAGGGAATGACAGGACATTCATGTGGGACATTCACAGCCAGAATGAACTGGAGCAACAATTTTGATTCCACCATCTGCGGCAGAGGTAAAGCAACATTAGCCATCCGCTCCAGTATGCACCTTTTCCATTCCATCCATCAGCATGCATGGCACCTGCTTCCCACAATACATATCATTTCTGTAGTGACTGCAAGAGTAGATCAGAATGTTGGCTGCCAAGACTCACTTCTTAATTTTGGAAGGATTTTTTTTTCTCCAGGAAATACAGACTGACAGATTTGCTCCATCAGCTTTGTTAAGAGAACACTATGAAAGAATTTTCTTGCAAATTCTTCCTGACACATTCTAGATTTGATGTTAGGATGTTGCCCGGCTGTGCACTGAAAAAGCCCCAGCAGATGTTTCACAGACGAGACAACTGAAAACCTCTGCAAATGGACCTGGAGTGTTTAAGCTAATAACAACACGTATATAAGTGATACAACATATCTATATAGAGACTAACATATAAATACTTAACATACTGATGTATCAGTACTAACAATTACTGAGACCACTTGGCCATGGTCTCAGTGAAGTATGAGGAAGTGTGAGCTAAGAGTCTCCCTCCCTTCACTGCCCCTTCTCATCCCCATGGACCCAACCTCATTAACAGCTCGAGGTCTGAGAATGTACAACTTTACCCCACAACAAGGTAACAATGGGACTTCTCTGCTCCCACTGCAGCACAATCGCTTCCCCACTCAGGACCTGAGTACCCCCACTGGGCCCACAGCCCAGAGATCTGCTCTCCTCTAGCACTTTTCTTGAGACAATGAAAGAAGTGCTTTAAGCACTAGGAAAGAAAACCAATGGACAGAGCAGAGGTATAAGGGATGCCAGAGGAGGAAAATGTCTAGAACTAGACTAGAACTAATGTCCAGCAATTTTGCTATTGCTGCATGGTACATACCTTTAGACTCGCAGTACTACTGAGCTATTTGTGTGTTTCCCATTACTAATATAAATTGAGCTATAATTTTTCCACCAACCATGATTTCTCTTTAGTCTCTATAACTGGTTGGAGAGAGATTGGGATGGAAGCTGTTGTGTAAAAGATCTGGATTTAAAGATCTGACCCTAACAGATAAAAAAGCCTACACCACAATCTGATAGACCATAATCCTTTTATAACTGTAAGGCAGACTTGAGGTGTGTCCACCCACCTCCCTACAGGGACAGATCATGATACGTGTCATTATATCAGAACGGTTTCAAGGAAATGAAAGGTTTTCAGCCCACACACTTCTGTAAATTAGACCTGTAAATCTTCACATTTTCAATTCAGGCAATTAATATTTAATCCAAATTCTATATTTCTAAGGCAAATTAAGTCACAGGACCAAACAGGACTTATGATGACATTTTCTGATAAAACTATTAATTTTTGCCCATCAATTTCTATCTGCTTCACTAGGTTCAAAACTACAAAAATGTTTCATGAACTTCTCAGATGCACATCTGTGAAACCAAGAGTGTCTGTCAGGTATTTAAATGATTCTTTGGTATTGATTCTTTCCTATGTAGCCTGCAAAACACATGGTTCTTCATCCTCTGTTTCTCCTAACAATAGATGTATTTGCTTGCACAAGACCACATTGTGACAGGGAACTCCATCTGAACTAAAGTAAAACATACACAGAGTAAAATCCAAGCTTCCTTCAGCAGTTCATGGCACAGAGCAACCTCCCTCTGGTCATCTCTTTAGAAATGTAAAATGGTTTCATTTTTGATGCATTATTAATAAAAATTATTGCCATTTAAAATGTCCTACAATTAGCTACGTAACTGTGAACTAGCTTCAAGGAGAGACTTTAGGCTTTAACATTCACTGAGGAGATATTTCTGAAACCATAGTTTAAAAGTTTATAACTTGCAGAGTTTAAGATCCTCCTCTGCAGCTGCAGGTGAGCAAAGTTTGGAGTTTCAGTCTCAGCAGTATTTAACCACAGTTGTTCTAAAATAAATCTGTGAACATAACCAGAACCTGACTGCTAAAAATTAAAGTCCTCTTAAAAGCTCTTCTAAAGACATGTTTACAATATTCCAAACACTATTTTTCAGTGTAATGTTTTGACCTAGACAGAAGAAAACCAATACTGGCACTGTACAGTTATTGTATTTGCTCAGTACACTGGCACTGAGTGAGCCATGAACACACTAATGCTTACAATATTGAAAATATGACACAAGGGAGCCAAGCAGCTTGGTGATTGCTCATAGTCTCACCAACCTTTTGCTGCTGCTTTTCCATGTTATGTCTTTTAGCCCATTATCCAATTTTCTGGGCTATGAGTTTGGCTTGCAGGCTTGCAAGGTGCTTTATGAGGGAAGGAATATTGGCTTCAAGTGTATGGTGGAGTAAAAAGGAGTGACAAGGATGTCTGACAGCGGCACAAAAGTGCAGCGACCAGTGGCCCTCAACAGACACACTGCTTGCCCCTGCTAATCTTTCAGAATTTAAAGACTAAACCATAGATAGTCCAGTATCCTCTGAAGGCAAATCTAGACAATAAAGCATAACTGTTTGCTTTGTATTACTTTGGTCACAACGCAATGTGATTTGACAACAATTTCTAAGACCTACTTTTGACACAGTGATGATCAACGTGCAAAAAAAGTTTGAAAAAACCTGCTGTGGAGCCTGCACTTGATTTAGACCCCTTAACCTATGTTAAATTCACACTAAATTTCTCAAAAGAGTTAGCCTAACATGTGCTAACATTACTGCTGAAATCTTACGCAAGTGAGACAAGTATTATTTACACAGCTTCCTTCTTCTGTGCTGCTCCAAGGCAGAGGATACTATTTCTAGGTCACTGAAGTGACTCTACTTCTGAGAGCCAAAGATTTAAAAAATTAATGAAGAACAAGGTCTTGCAAGCACTACACTGAGCAAGCACTATGGGCCTTGGTTTCTGCAGCACTCTCGCATGTGGAAGCTCCACGATAGCTCCAATTTAATTTACAGGGCAATTTTGTGTCAAGTTAACTGTGAACCAGTTAACTGTCCTACCACCACTACATCATCTTCTATTGCTATTTAGTGCAATCCCATGCCACAGTTTTCCATATGCCAAAAATTTTTACACAAAAACATGAAAGCCTCACAGAAGTAAGTTATTTTCATGGAGAAGTCTGGCAGCTGGGAAAGAGACAGTTGGAGCTTTTGGCACCAGAAGTGGCAGTTTGGTACTGCTAAAAAAGCACATTGTTTGGATGTTTCTGCTAAAAAAATATGTAGTGAAAAAGCTCATATTGGCATTACATTACCTTTATGATTGAGAAATAACAGCTGACTGGAAAAAGGCATCTTCAACATGAAGGAACACTTGGTCAGCCCACACTTAGGGCCTGGGACATGGGAACAAATTCTCAGGGAAGCTATATCCAGAAAGGACAGGAAAGTGAATGGAAATAGCCAGCATAGATTTACCACAGGCAAATCATGTTTGACCAGCTGGATTGCATTCTGTGATGACTGGCTCTGCGGATGAGGGGAAAGCTGTGGATGTAATTTTCCTTGACTTTACCAAGGCTGCCATCACAGTCTCCCAGGCAGGGCAGGGCTGACACTCATAGAAACCTCCACAAACACAGAAAATGGTTCAATAAAAACCACATGAAGCTCAAATGGGAAATTCTACACCTGGTACAAAATAACCTCATGAACCAGCACAGGCTGGGCACCAACTACTCAGACAGCAACTCCAATGAAAGGGGGGACAGGCTGGACACGAGCCAGTAGTGAGCCCTTCCAGGAACAAAGGCTACGGCTTAATGGGAAGATTATTTGGCTTTACTTGGCACACCTGGAGCATTGGTCATCCCCTCTACTGGGACCCCCACTGGAAGCCCGATACTGACAAACAGGAGGGATAGACACTGTCCAAACAGAGACGATTAGGGCCATGGAATGTAGGATATATAAGGACAGGCAAGGTGTGTTTAGCCTAAAGGAAGGCAAGTCTGTCTCTCACTACCTAAAGAAGTGTTATAGAGCAGACACAGCCAGACTCATGGGGGTGCTCTGAAAAAAGACAAGAGGCAGTGATAAAGAGAGCAACAAGGAAATTCCCACTGCTCCTAATGGAAGAATTCTTCCCAAGGCAAATCATCCAGCACAAGGAAAGGGATCAAGTGAGATGGTAGGATCTCCATCCTTGGAGACCTCCAAAACAGGATGTGGCCATAAGCATCCAGATCCCATTTTGAGGTTGGGCCTACTTCAAACAGGACATTGAATTAGATGACCTGAATTTTTCCTGTCCCTTTCTGACTTGAGAAAACCCAGCCCAACCCAAACCTTCTTACTAGATTCTATTCTTTACTGTTTTTCACAAAGCCAAACTGTTTACCTGAAGCTTCTCTGTAAAGCAATCACTGCTTGGGGTAGCTTTTTCAGCCTTTTCCTTGTCTGAAATCCCCGCCATGCAGCCTGGATTATACAAGCTGCTTGATGCTGCTTCTGAAATTAATAAAGCAGTTGGTAGAATATTTTCTATGCATATAAAAACACTTTATTACTGCTTGCATAATTGGACAATCTCAACATTTGGCCAAACCCCATCAGTTTTCAAATGCATCAAATTGGGGAATTTAAAGTCTTACAAGACAGTTATTATCATGAACTCCATACTTGCCAAAAAGCTACTAATCTGATCACATGTATTCATGCTCTCTGTGGTAAACAAATGAATCTACAGTACAAATTATATATATATATATATAAACAAATATTAGAAATTTGTATTTAAAACAATTGAAGCACTTGATATTTCAAATGGTGATTAAATCAAAACACCTATGCTTGAGAGAACAGAAAGACAAGTTTGGAGAAAGAGCAACAGGAAAAATGTTACATTTGCAGTATGATCAGAAGTCACTGAAATGCAAACATAAAAAAACCAATCCTATTCTTAAATGGATTTTAAAAAAACTTCACAAACAAACTGAAACACATAACGCCTTGCTTTGTTGGAGATGAAAGCAGGTCTCTGCAAACATAACTCTGATTTTCTTTAAAGTATTGTCTCTGAGAAACCTGCATGTAATTTTTTTTAAGATGCTCATGAAACACACATTGTCTCTTTTATTTGGAACACAGTCCAGGTGGTGTTCTTACTGCACATTTTCTGTATATGACTTAGTTCTATGTAAATGCTGCCTAGAATTCAGAGATCTAAATTTGTAACACTGATGTGAGAAAAGCAGACGTAGTTATTTTAATTTTACAGTTAGCAAAAAAATTAATTTTTCCCCCCTATGGTTATATTGAAATCTATGGTGAATCTGCACAGAAAGTCAATCTCTTGAGTCACAGTCCCATATCTTAATGACTGAGCAATTTCTTGATATTTAAAAAAACCAGAATAAAATAAATTTTAAAAGGCAATTAAAAAATTAATTAACATAGTGAAATAATAACACAGGTTTTGAAAAGTCTACAAAGTGATACAGTAAATCCATTCTAAACATACACAAATCACATGTAAATAGGATTTCACATCTAAATAGGATTTCACATCTGAAAGTCTCATTAAACTTCATCACCTGCATTTCTCCTTTTCCACTGGATTGTTCCAAATACAGCAGATCCAAGAGTTGACTGAGCTCCCTGTCAAATCCTTTGCCAGTCCACTGTTTACATAAAAGCCCTTTTAATCCTAAGAAAAAGAGAAGAAGCTAGTTCACTAAGGTGAATTTTTCTTTTCAGGCTTTCAAAGAAACAAATGGCAAGTTATCAAATCAAATCTGATTCTATGTGCAAAAGAGCATGAGAGCTGAACACCATCAGCCATCTTTGAGTGTCAATGCATAATCTTATAAAAGAATATCTGGTACTCCAACTATCACAGAGAAGTATTATCCAGTCATTTTGTATGTCCGAGTTAGTATTGTGTCTCTAGCACTGGCAGTCAAATTACCAATGTACTTTCCGTGTCTTATCAGTAAGTCATTGTAAGATACTGAAAAGAATTCAAAGCACCACACAAGTGCTGGGTGTTATTAATACCCTTCTCACATTTTCTGTAATAAAATTTATTTCTTTCTAACTGGAATTGTTTGATGTCTTATCTGCACAGCATAGTTTAACTGTGAGTACATGTGCATCCAATCCATGAGACAAAACAGCTTTCTGGGTTTGCAGTAGCTAATAAGAACACTTGTGCTCCCCCCACAACACACACATGTGCTAAAATGTTTGTCTCAGACAAATCTCAGAGCCTAAGGGCTCTGCAGAGAGTTGGAGGGAAGAGGAAGAGGGCCTGAAGAACTGCAGATTCAAGTAACTTTTCCATCTTCAAGTCATTGTCCATAAGCATATTCATACACTGGGCAACTCCAACACTCACATGTACTTACAGGATCTGGAACACACAGAAATGGCACCTCTGTGGCACCACATGCACCACTTTGGAAAGACAATCACAGTTAAACACTTCAGGAGAGAGACAGGCAGGGCTCTAAATGGAGTCAGTGGATGCCCAAGACTGCCTGAGCCCTGCAAAAGCAGGGAGCCAGGCTACACAAGAGAGCTCCCTCACAGAGGTGTGGGTCTGACACAACCATTTGTACAAACTCCACAGCCATATGAACCTTTGGCTGACAGGGAATACCTCAAATGTGCCTCACAGATGTGTCAACCCATGCAGACAAAAGGCCAGGCCCTCCTGGAAACCTGACTGTGCTGGTCTTGCAGATGCCCTCACCTCCAGCAGGCTGCCTTCACTGACAAAGGTCACACCAAAGCACCTCACACTGCCAACAGCCCTGAGCCACTGTGAAGCCAAGGGACTTCACTGAGATGGCCAGATGGTGGAAATGCTGTAATGCTTTCTTGTTGCTTTTATTCCTCAACATCTCTAAAGGATTCCATAGAGATGGAAGGATTCCATCTCTAAAGGATTCCCAAGTTAAAACTAACAGAAGGATTCTAACTTCAAAAAAAAAAAAGTAGAGGAAAAAAGCAATTTTTTTTTCTTTTCTTAGTAGAAAGAGGAAACATACAGGAGACAGATGAGTTTCTAAATGACTGTGATTCTAGAGCAAAATAAAACATCCTTTGATGGAGATTTGCACCTCTTTAGACAAGCCAGCATTCTACAGCTGGCATGATCAGACCATCATGGCAGCTTCTCAAGAACCCACAATGTGATAACCCCCTTAGGCACACTATACTTAATTCCATGCTACAAGGAATCCCTCCTCTCAATTCTGTAGGCAAAAGGGTGGCAAAGCTGTTCATCTGGTCCAGAAATTTATCTGGCTGGTACTGTAAAATAAGTAGTCAGCACAAGTGCAGAAAATGGGAATCAGACATTTTTGCCTAGCATTCCTTCTTCTTAATGTCCTTGTATTTAAAGGACTGAGGCTGCTCACAAGTAGTTTTGATCTACAATAACATCAAGAATATAAAAGACCTGGCAAACATTATGCCTCTTCCTTAGTCTCCATGGGCATATTGATACGGTACAAAGGGCTTTCCTGGAGCTCCCTGCTAGACTAGAGACAGAAACATTAAATGGGACACATGAGTAAAGAATAAATAACATGGACCAAATTATACACATACTCAGCCTCATCATCTGAAGGCATCAAGACAAAACAATAAACTCATTTCATGAATTCCTGGAAAGAGTTCATTCCAATTACTTGGACATCAAAAGACAGCTCCTGGATAACTAAACAGCCCCCTGTCAGACGAGCAGTCACTGCAGCAGCCAGGGTCAGAAGGTTTACTTCATCTAAGTAAAACTTTCATGCTCTGGATTAGTGAGCCTTAGCACTGTGGCAGATGTGACACAGGGCTCTCTGACTGTGGCAGTACAGGCACCCTCCCAGTGGATCCCTCAATAACCAACCTGCACAGGGAAACAGAAAGAAGTAAAGCCCATCAGGTTGGAAGTGACAAACAACAGCTTTAAAAGACAAGTTGCCACATGCAGAGTCCTCAATACACAGAAGAAATCTAGGAAACAGAAAGAGGCGCAGTACCTTAAACTGCAATGAAAATGAATAGAAGGAAAAGAAAAAACCAAAGCAACAGAGCACTGTAGTTTCCACCTGCACTGGAGAGTTATTGAACCACAATGGGAAACCTCTGTCTTTTTATTCTCACGGGGAATGTAAGAGGAGGCTCAGTGATTGGTCCCATGCATACAAACCTTTGTAGCGAGCTGTCAGTAAATGCACAAGCTGTTTGCAAAATTTTGCCACAAACAACAGCAGTTTTGTGGCAGCACTTCCTATGGCAGGATTGGTGGTAGAGGAAAGCTTATAAACAAGTTCATCCAAAACAGAGTGAAGGGTCTCTTCTTCAACTTGAAGCAAGACAGAACTTTAAAAACAAGAAAGAAAAAAAAGGGGAGGGGACAGAACAGAAGTGTTAATTAAAAACCATGAGCTTTTTAACAGTGACTTATTTTTAGCTATGTCAGGCTATATACAGCAAGCCAAGATGCCCAGCTAGCTGGACCAGGAATCTGATCCAGGCAGTACTACTGTTTCTATCAACCAATTACCACTCCCTCAATTTAAGAACACTAAAACCCCAGCTTTTTAATGTTTTCAATTTCTACAACAAAGACTAGGGAAAAAAAACCCCCAAACAATAAAACACAACAATGCTTGTATATGAAAAAATTTTATTTTACCAACAACCAAAGGTAGTTTCATTACCAAGTAATGAACTAAAAAATGAACCTTTTATATTTACTATCAAGAAAAATAATGATATGAAAACAACTAACCTATTGATCCTCAAAATATTGTGTAACACAGACATCATTATAATTGCAGTTTCAACATCATCTGTTATTAACAACTGTAGGAAGCGATCATTTTGCAGTACTGCAAAAAAACCCAAAAACAAGCCAACAAGAAATCATGCAATTAGAACCAGACTTGAAAATACCATAAAACAAATAAACTTCATCATAAGCCATAGCAAGTAAAACCAGACACTGCTTCTGGAACAAATTCCCTCATTTATAAATCTTACACTGAAACTTACTGAGATAACTAAACTACTTCAACATAAGAAAAACATGCTGAACCCTGTTTTTTCTGCCTTTGGACATCCCTCAGGCACTGATGTGGCAATGGAATGAAAGCTTTAAACCCCTTCATGTTACACTAGTACCCTTTTCTTACAACAACAGTGGAATTAACGCTGGGGCAACAATATCCAAAAAGGTTAAGGACCTCTACCTTGGCAATTTGTTACTCCAGCTTATTTAATGCAAGTCCACTGATGTCATTAAAGCACCATCTTTTTTATCCCAGTGTATCACTGGCTACATATTCAGTAATTTTTATGATCAGGTGTGTTTTTAGTTACACATCTTATGATCCTTAGGTTTTTGCTCAATACTAGAAACAAAACCAAATTCTGCTTTTCAAATTCAGTGTGATTAACATCAGTTTAAATGAAAGCTTATTTTGGTCAGAAATATATTAGTGAGGTTTTCTAGATATTTGTAACATTTCCCATCATGGCAAAAATTTCAGAAATCTGTCTCCAACTCTACCTCCTCATCAGGGCCAGCAATGTACTGTGGTCAAATTTCTGCATATTTTAATCACACAAAGGAAAAGATCAGCTGTCTCTTATTGGAAAAAAAACCCCGCAATTTTTAGAAGGTATAGACTTACAAAGGGAAATTACAGGATGACACTTTAAATATTTGTCTCTGAAAGACTAGAAGGGGAACTCTTGAGTATTTCCCTTTAGTGGATGTTTACCATTTTAGATATTGCTGTTGAGCTAACTACTTAAAGAGACTGATTTACCATCTACTCCAATTTAGAAGACTAGGTGGAGATTAGCTTAAGAGTGATTCTTGATACTTGTAGCTGCCATAAATAAACGTTGAGGTGTTCTGTGGGTTGACATTTCCCTTACCACATGCTGCTAGTTGAATATGCCCACCGAACAGCCAGCAGATGGCATCAGTTACTATTTGGAACCAGTGTAAAAAGTCTTGTTTTTCTTTATCCTAAACAAAAGAGAAGTAGGTAAAAACATGTGTATGTATCTTCACAACGGACTTCAGCTTGATGTCATGGGAAGGTTTGTATGCCTCAGGAATTTGGAGACCAAACTCCATCAAATTTCCAAATGAGGTTGGTGAAACTGTAGGAACTAGTAAAAAAAAACCCAACTTGTGAGACCTTTGAGGTCAGAGATCAATCAAGAAGATCTGAACATACTAAAAAAAAAAAAAGCATCCATTTCAGGAAAAAAAAAAATCACAGCAAGGAGAGAAAAATCTTGTTTACTCCTTAAAAATATCTGATGATGTAGGAGGGATAAGAAGCAAATAATAGCACAGCAAATACGTATCACAGATTTAATGCACTTGGTGGGAAATACATTAAAGAAAGGGGCGGGGGGCGAGTACAAGGTGGCGAAGGACACAGTCAAAATGAAAAAGGTTCCTGAAAACTGGTATGGTGAAGCTTCAGAAGCACCTCCTAGTTGGATGTCTGTGAGCAAACACCAAACCACTATTAAGCTGAAATTTGATCTATTTGTCAAACAGACTATGTTATGTGCTTACTTGTGATAACACTGGACTGGAAAAAAACATAGAATCAATCATAGAATGATAGGGTTGGGAAGGACCTTAAAGTCCATCTTGTTCCAGCCCCATGGGCTGGGACCCCTTCCACTAGACCAGGTTGCTCGAGCCTGGCCTTGAACACTTCCACAGACGGAGCAACCACAGCTTCTCTAGGCAACCTGTCCCAGTGTTTTACCACCCTGACAGCACAGAATTTCTTCCCAATATCTGATTTAAACCTCCCTCCTTCAGTGTAAAGCCATCACCCCTTCTCCTGTCACTACATGCCCTTGTAAAAAGGCCCTCCCCAGCTTTCTCGTAGCCCCTTTAGGTACTGGGAGGTGACAGAAGTTCTCCTCAGAGACTTCTCTTCTTCACACTGAACAACACCATCTCTCAGCCTTTCTTCACTGCAGAGCTGCTTCAGTGCTCCCCTAAGAAGACCAGTAGGAATTCAGGTTTTAACATGTGAATGCACATACAGATGCACATTCTGGTCTTTATTCCAAGTGTGAGCCACAGACCGCTGGAAATCTGGAATCTTGGTGTGTGGAACAGCAAAGGGGCTTTTGACAGTACCACACTGCTGACAAATGTTGTTACAAAGCACATGGCCTTATACATCCCACATTAATTGAGTCTCCACAAATGAAACCCTGGGAAGCCTATTCCTAGATCCCTGCTGGAGCCCCAGACCTCAGTCAAGGTTTAACTTTGTATTTGGTCCATACTGACAACGAGAGATACAAAATAACAGTAATAAGTTAAGCTGTAATGTTATCTGCTCTGTGTTTTGGCAACATGTGAGTTTCTGAAAGCTATTTCGGTACTTCCCTTGACTTCAAAGACTTGTACAAAAAGCAAAAGAGAGCAGAATAAACTTCAAATCTCCACTGGTAGAGTGGGATTTCCAAAATTCCACTGAGCAAGCACCAAGTCTGGGTGCCCAGTCACCTCTGAGACCACGAAGTTTAAAAGCCAAAGTACTAATTATAACGTAGACTGCGTTTGCATTCAAAAGAAATCTTTTCCCACAAGCATGACTCAAGTAGCATGTAGGCTGAGACATAATAAGAAAGTATGGGGGAAATTACATATTGTGGATAAGAGTCTCCTGGGATGTCATTTAGGAAGCTTCCTTCTTAAGCACTATATGCACTTCTCAAGTGCTGGACTAACAGAAACCATGTTATTGCAGTGATGCTTTCTGAGAATTGATTGTGGTGTCTATCACAATACTTTGTAGGAAAACTTTAAGTGGAAGAAGCCAGTCAGCCAAGAAATGAGATAATATGGGAAAATGGGGATATTAAAAGAAACTGTCAGAATCCATGAAGTTGGTTATTTACATTACTCATGGGTTTTTGTTTGTTGGGGGTTTTTGCCTTCTGATTCTAGAATTCAGAATGCTTCAGATGCATGAGGGAACCTAGCCAGGCAAAACCCTTCTTCACTGCAAAAAAGGAGGGAAATGTGAGAAAGTGTTTAAATCTATAAATTCACGAAGTCTACCTTTGGCATTCTCCACATGCAAGTTCAGAAGCAGTGAGCATTCTTGGTATTTTTTTGCCAATTATGCAGCAGAAATTGAATGACAAAATAAATGTAAACAAATCTGATTTAAAATCTTAATACTTCCTAAACCATTTTTGTAAAGCTGAACAAAATCAGCGGGAACTAAGTCATTACAAAGGCTGAACTAATGATATGCAAAGTTGAGAAACTACCATGCTGCCTTTTGTAGGGCTTTTTTTTTTTCTCTTATACTGCTCTTATTCTTCAATCCTTCTTACAGTTGCACTCCTTCCCTCTACCTTTAAAACTTGTGAAAAGTAGTAGCCATACTATCTAAACAGGCCTATGGTAACAGAGTGGCTTTGCACAAGTCATGGAGCAAATGCTGCACAATGGCAGATTTCAGCTTCAGAGCTCTGAGGCATAGGAAAAAATACTGCAATTTCTGGAAAATAAATTTTCATGATACCATGTCCCTAGAATAACATCCTACTTAGCAATATGTGACCTCAGGAAATTAGCAGGCATTCTCTGTCCTTTAACTGTGAAATGTAAATACCTTGATTGCTCGGATAAATCGTGCTTGCAAGCGTTTTCCCAAAACCAGCAGGCTGTCTATAGCTGAAGGAAGAAACTTCTTGTAAAATTCCTCAGGATCTTCTTTCACCTCTAGCCCTACACAACAATGACTGAAATGGAGAAAAAAAAAAATCAACTTGAATAGTCAAAGGCCTGTGTGAACATCTTTGAATGAATGTCACGTCATCAGAGAAATGCTTCAGTGGCATGGCATAATTCCCCCCTGAACAACAGCTCACTGCTGTGACTGGCTCCAAGGTGGCTGCCTCCAAGGAAGAGCAATCACTTGCAGGTTGGAGACCATATTACTACTTATGATGGCATTTCTCAGTTAAAAACATATCCAAGGCACTTTCTCCTTCAGCTTCACAGAATCTGTTCAGGCTTGTTCCATATTCTAGGGAAGGGCTCTGATGGTCATAAAGAAGAAAAAAAAAGGCAGAAGAGAAAAGTAGAAAAAAAATGATAAAGGAAGCCTGATGATGAAGGGGGTGCACATCAGGCAGTGAAAATACATATAAAAATATATCACAAAACCTTCAGCAAGCCTGCCTACAACTTTTCTCTAACTGAGGAAGATGTGGGCTAGAAATCAGTTCCTCAGATCTCAGCTCTCTTATTTTACTCACTGCAACATGTCGGTTGTTTCTGGAAGACTTTTTACAAGAAACTGAATGTTTTACAACTGGTAAGTTATTTCAGTTCTGCACTCGGCACTGCTATCAGTGCAACAAAAGAGCCTTCCTGACTTTTTATGAATTTTGCTTTCCGGTATCTTATCTAGGCTATGTTAGCTTTTTGGGAATGCACACACGTAAAGATGTCTACCAAAGCCCTTGGAAAACAAATTCTAGGCATGAAGCTGAGATTAATCTAGTTACAAAGGGACATTTTTACAGCTAAAATAAATTTCAGTAGTCTCTGCAACTGAAACAGCTTATAGGGGATGATTTAAGTATCACACTACTCTGGTGATAACTCTTGCATCCCTTACTGAAATTCCTCGCATTAAAAATTCATACTGCAGATATGGCATAAATAAGAGATGGTCACATAATTACTTCATGCCTTAGAATTTTGCTTCCTAGTTAAGCCAAAACTAAGCACAACTTGAGGAAAATTTAAAATTTATTATTTTTCCTGACATTTAAAATTGAGATTGGATCACTGGGGGTTTGAGCTTAAAGTTTTCTTATTTACAATGCCATTCTCACAATATCACTACATCAGGTCATCTAGTCTGTATGAACTGTGTCATCTATTATATTTAAAAATGGAAATAGATACTTAAAATGGGTATATTAAATAAATATTTAAATACAGTCAAGCCAAGCAGTGAATCAATAAGGCTGAAGATCTTTGCAAGATGAAATACAAGCAAACAAACCTTTTTAAATAACTACAATTCAAAATTATGTAATTACTGGGTAGGAAGTGTTGCACTGGTGAGTACTGTCCACAAAAGAAGGTAAAGCCAACACAAACTCTGTTCTCACCATACAGTCCCCCCCAACTCAGTGAAACACAACGCAAATGAATTAAATAGGACCAATTAGGCTATGCCTGACCCCTCTGCTCTTGACTGCTCCCTGCACTTTAACCCTGGCCTTTCCTGAACAACAAGCCTTGTTCTGGATGGGAGCCAGTGTATTACAGCTTGAAAAGAGAAAGAGCAAGATGAAAGGACAGAAAGAAAACCAGAAGAAAACTTCTTAGCTTTTTTTTTTACCTTAGTATCTCTGCTAGCTGGGCAGCAGTAGCCCAGCCTCCACGCAGCTGAGAGTGGTCTCGCTTAAGGACAAGCAAGCAGTACTGAGTAAGACCATAATCGTATATATCTTGCTTAATTTTATTTGATTCTTCACATCCTAATGAAGGACTACTTAAAATTCCTGTGGGAAGAAAGCAGGAGAGAGACAAAGAGGACCATAATAGTCTGATGTGAAAGATTTTTTTTCTTTTCCTAAATGTAAGAAGAGTATATGTACACAGAGCCAGGATTAAAGTAATTGTAAAAGTGCTAACAACAGCGTAAAATGTTTTGTCAGCAATTTTTGCTGCTTCAGCTATTAACTAATTTGTAAGATTATATGACAATTGGGAAGGACAGTTGAACTTAGGTTTCCATTTTGTCTCTACATATTTAGTAGCAAAACATACATTACCTGGGATATGGACCATTTGTATGAATTTCCTAAGCTAGATAAAACCACAACCACTGGGAAACATATAGCTTCCTTATAATTACATCCCAATTTAGAACAGGACCTGACTTGTTTCAACCGTTCCTATGAGCAGTGGCTGTATAGCAGAAGACAGGGAAGTCACACAGGAGCTCATGATCCTGTTTCTATGTTAAGATTTAAAAACTGAATACTGACAACCACCCTGGCTCTCTTCCCAAAAAGACCTGGGAGGAATGATTTGACCAAGTGTAAGATCCCTGCCTGTATCAGCAGGAAAAGGGCCCACATTATCAGGGCAACAACTGAAAGGCAGGAAAAACTTCTGTCCATTTGCTCCCCAGCTCCTCCTCCTTATTGTTGCCAAGCCAAATGCCACTCTCAGGAAAAGCTGCCGTATCAACCTTCCTTACAGAGTTTCAGAAAAACGTTCTGTATTTAAGGAAACAGACGGAAGAAGGACTGTCCATAGTTCACAAGCTCATTCTTTTATTTTAGGAACGGCATTAATTACCCTTTAACTTCAGCAGCAGCAGGGGGATGTCCTGTTCTCTGCTCTCAGTGATCTGAGCAGCCAAGGCCAGGACCTGGGGGTCCGTGGCTGCCATAGGGAACAGCCAGAGGCGCACACCACCATCGATTCCAGACTCTTTCCTTTTTATGTTAAAGCGCAGAGTCTTCAAGCCACTACTTCATCCCACCTCCAGCTCCTGCACCACCAGGTGCAGGCCTCGGGCCGCAGGACTCCCCCTGAGAAAGGAAACAAACATGGAGGCAGCCCCATCCGCGCTCCCTCGCGGGGCCGCGGGCAGCCGGACCGGCTCTGCCGGCAGGGCGCACCTCCGGCCGGGCAGCCTGAGCGCGGCCCCACGGGGTGGGCAGTGGGAGCGGCCTCACCTCACCCAGGGCCGGGGAAAGGGCAGAGGGAGCTGTGCCCTACCGGCGTCACCCCAATGCCCCCACTGTCCCCGGGAACGGCGGCGCCGGTGCCGCGAAGCCCCCAGGCCGCGGGGCCCCCTCGGGGCGCTCTGAGGGGACCCACGCACACCCCCGGCCCCTCTCACCGCCGCGCGGGGGCTCCCCGACTGCGGGGGGAGGGCGAGGGGATAGGAACGCCGAACCTGCCGTCTCCAACGCGACAGCTCCCCCACGCCCCCCTCTCCTCGCAGCTGTGTGGTCGCGGCCTCCCTCCGCCAACCAGCGCTCTCCCCTAAGGGAGGAGGGTGTCATTTGCATATCCGCGTCCGGGCTGGCGCTCCCGACAACCCCACTGGTGGAAACCTACAGAGGTACGCGCTCGCTGACCAATCCAGCTCTGAGGGGGCGGGGCTCTGCCTGCGACGGCCTATCGGAGGCCGCGGGGGCGGGTCCCGCCGGCCCGGGCGGTGTGAGGGATGCTCGGTGCGGGCGGCGGCGGCGGCCCCGGGGCCCGCCATGGTGTGAGGCGCTGCCGCGATGAACGGAGCAGTCTCGTCGCTCTACGACCCCAAGGCGCGGGTGCTAAAGTTGGGGGAGAGCTTCGAGAAGCAGCCGCGCTGCGCCTTCCACACCGTCCGCTGTGAGTGCTGGGGTTGGGGCAGTTATCTGGGGCTGTGGGGGTCGTGGAGGGGTTCGGCGGCCTGCGGTCCCCTGAAGGGAGGGGGGTGGCTGAGGCCACGCTCGGCCGCTGCCTCTACCCCGGGATTCTGGGGCGCAGCTGGGAGCTGAGTGCCGTGGAGTGCCGCTCCGGGATTTTGGGAGCGGTGCAGGTTTCTGTCCGTGCTGGGAGCACGTACGGCCATTGTATCCACGAGCTGCCCGTCGCTACCCGCTGGGCACTAACTTCGTTTTTTATGCCTTTTCCATAGTGTCTCTCTGCTGTTCTGCTGGAAACCCAGCTAAGCTGAATCTGTGTCTCTGCCCTCTTTCCTTGCGCTCAGTTTTTAGAAGTTCCGTACAATTCAGCAATCAAAGGTTAAAGGCAGGCGGTGTTAATCACGGAGCCAGTACACCCTCCCTGAGTACATAATTACTATCTAGAGAGGTGTGTGCTCAAAGATTCTGAGGGTAGCTAGGAAACAAATGGTCCCAGGATTATAGTCCTTGGTAATTTAGGACTGCAGCTTCTGGTTTTGTTGTCTGGTTATTTATAGACTGATATCCCCAAGATTCAGTCTCACGTATGTTCTCTGGGGAGTGTCCTGTGTGCAAGATGGGTAATGGGCTCTCTGTGAGCAAAGGGAACGGCACTTAGGCAGATTGTCTGCAACTGTGGAAACGGAGGAGAGGGGAAAAAAGCTATAAATGGATTTAAGCAAATGCTGCAATTTGAAATTTACCCTAAAGAGGACTAACAACCCCGTCTGATACCTCCTACCCTTAGAGTTTCATGCTGACTCTTGTAATTTGATGATTTATTCTGAAATCTGTTTTGAAATCTCTCTTCCTTTCCAACAAATGAGACATAGAAACTGGCACGTTCATCGGTTTTATCAAATGCACATGCAGAAGGAATATCCTCTGACACCTGGCGTTTTCCTTAACAGTTGAGTAAAGGGAAAACAGCTGCTGGTTAGAAGTTAAGATCAGAAGTATCAATTTCTTCATTTTCTAAAGTATTAACAGCCCAGTGGCCACATATTAAAGCAAATATTCTCTGATTTGATGCGACACTTTGGAACTGTTATATGCTTATTCCTGTAAGATGACATTTAGGGGTTTGCCCTAAACAAGGTTAGCAGGGGCTGTCACCTGTGTCTGGGCTCCGAGCCTCCAGCTGCGCGCACAGCCCTGCCCACCAGCTCCTGCAGCCTGGTTTTCCTGCCCGGTTGGTGTGCTGGCTGGAGCCCTGCTTCCCGGCTGTGATCTGTGCCGCCCGGCCCGTGGCTGCAGGCCGAGTTATGGAACTGGGAAGCTCCCCAGCTGCAGGAATGCCGCCGCCAGTGACCAGCAGCGTGAGATGGGGCAGGCAGCGAGGCGAGGAGCGTGTGCCGTGGTGTGGCCATGGAGTGTGTGCCGGCCGGTGGGTCCCCTCCGCGCCTCCTCTGGCGTGCGAAGCAGGGCACCGGCATCCCGGGGTGCGAGACTGGCCCTGCCTCACCTGGAGCGGCGGGCTCAACCCCACATTTGTTATCACAGGCCTTGAATAGGCTCTTGATGCCATCCTGTCTCCCCAAATCGGCATAGGCAGAGTTTTGGCTGTAGCCTTTCCCAATTTATTTGTGGTGGAACTAATACCTTGTAGGTAATGGTGTGTAACAGAGTTGCCGTGCTGATGCCTGAACACATGCTCGTTTGCAATATCTCAGAGTTTTGAAAAGGACCAGAAATTGATACCTTCTTTTGCTCAAAACTTATTTTAACCAGTACTTTAGATGCTGAAAAAGACAAAATGTAAATCAATGTTAAATTGGGAAGGAATTTCACTTTTAACAAAAAGAGCTATACTGAAACTCCAAGTTTTTGTCCAGTTCTGACATGCTTGTTACAGTGAAGTCAGAAACAGAAAGAAATGCATATGGAGGGTTGATGTTGTTCTTAGGATTTTCAGTCACTTGTCTACATCTCCCATGTTTGGGATCAACATTTTCAAGAACTATTTATTAATTCTTCTGAAGATAAATATATGAGGATTTATCTTTTGAAATATAACACAGCTTGTTCGGCCTTTTTATCCATTGAAACGTAAAGGTGTTTTTCTAGCTTTAACCAAAAGATTTAAACACTCATAATGAATCCTGAGAAAAGCAGCTTGATTTTGAATTCTACTGACTTAATGGAATGATCTGCTCAGGGGAATGGTAGATGATACACTAACAAAAAAGGCCTTTACTTAATAGCCTCCAACTGCAATTAAGTGGTGCCTACATTTATAAGATTCATGAAAGCCTGTAAATAATCTAGTTTGGTTTTATATCTAGATGACTTTAAGCCTGCATCTATTGATATGTCCTGTGAAGGAGACCTTGAAGTTGGTAAAGGTGAACAGGTGACAATAACGCTGCCAAATATTGAGGTGAGTTGGTGTGGCTGAAGAGTGGCGGGCTTAAGGGAATGATTTATTTTGTTGTCATAAGTGTATATCCTGATTATGGAAGGGCATAAAGTTTCAGTGCTGTTTCAGAGCTGCCTGTGTGACTTTTAGAGCAGAAAAATAATTGCTCTAAGAATGCAAGATTACAAAAGACCCAAAGGTTAAACAGCTGCACTGTAACTTAAAGTGTATTTGCTGCACTGGAATATGCTGTAGGATGGCCCAGAAGTGTTGCGTACACAGAAAAGCTTCATGTGTATGTTGGCAGTGCAAGTTTCCCCTTGGTATTTATTGCTCTAGTGCAGTTCTAAAGCAGGAAAGACTGGAAAGGGAAAATTTACTACCTGCCATGCTTTACTGCTCTGTTGATATGGGAACTGAAACCCCTTTTGGTGGAGAGGAGTCCTAGAGGGAGTCTGCTCTCCTTGGGAAATAAGCATTTAATCAGTTTCAAACTAAGCTAAGTGAGTAAAATCCCATTCCAGTCAAACACCAGCTGCTTTTGTGGCTACTGTGAATTTATTTGAATTAATCAGTAACATTTTTAATGGCTAGAAATGATCACTTGTAGTGAACTTGTCATCACTGATGTATTGCTGTTTCTAAGAAAAAAGGCTACAGGAGTAACACTTACTGGACTTCTGATTTAATAGGGCTCAACTCCACCAGTGACTGTGTTCAAGGGCTCAAAGAAGCCTTACCTGAAAGAATGTATCTTAATTATCAACCATGACACTGGAGAATGTCGCCTAGAGAAACTTAGTAGCAACATCACTGTGAAAAAAACCAGGTGGGTGATTTACAAGAGAAACAACTGTGCTTTACTCATTGTGAAAATCGATTTGTTAATGAGTCTAAATTGAGATATATAACTACACATTACTATTTGTAGGAAAACATAATTTTAGAAAGTACCTGGCCTTGTTCAAAGGAGTGAAAAGCCTGCTTTCTCAGCAAACTGACTTCACATCTTTTGAATCATGACTGCAGAGGAAATGGGAATTATTTTTTTTGTTAACCAAACCATGTTATATTATTGAAAGAAATAGTAACTATTTTCTGGTGAGTTTAGAGGGAGGAAAAAAAGATCTGTTTGGCTAGTAGCTCGCCTACTGTCTTCTGACTTGTAAATGAGGAAATGAAAAAAAAAAAGAAAATTTTGTGACAGGTCTCAGTAATTTTCATGGTTTTTTTTCTCATGCCAAGTTTTTAAATTTCTTTTTTTCTGCTGCTAAGTCCATATAGGTAATTTCCAGCAGAATTATTATTAAGTGATTCTGGGTAGCAAGGTATAAAAACAAATCAACTGACAAAGTGTTATAAAGTTATTAGCACTGTATCAAAAATCATATTATCACATTTATAGATTATATTAATAGTATAATATTAATATATTATGTGCATTAGTATAATAACTTAGCAGTATAATAACTTATCTAGGAAGCTAATTATGCTGTTTAGAAAGGCATGAGAAATAATTCCATGCTACCATATCCCTGTATTCTTGCCTTTTTCCTTGCATTTTGCCTTTTAGTAATTAAAAATCTTTTCCTTTTACACACAGAGCTGAAGGAAGCAGTAAAGTCCAGTCTCGCATTGAGCAGCAACAGCAGCAAATGAGAAATGCAACAAAGGTTCCAAACAATGTTAAAACCTCTCCAACAAAAGAAAAAACATTTCCATCCTCTCCTATGGATGATATTGAACGGGGTAAGCTCCACTGGCACGTAAGTTTCAGAAGCTTTGCTGTTAACAAGCAGTTATTTTTTAAGAGGTTTTTGCGTGTGTGGGTTGTTTTTATTTTGTTTTGTGTTATTTGAGAAGCAACCTTACTTTGATATGGAAATGACCACTCTGGCTCAAGTGGGTAAAAAAGCAGTATTTGTAGCTTGCTAAAGTAACAAACAGCTGACCCATTAGGCTTAATAATGCCAAGGGTGCTGCTGCTCTCTGCTTGACTCTGTCTTCCACTGCTACCTTAAGCAAGTATTTAGTTGGTTGTATTGTGGTACTGGAACTAAGTCACTCCCATTTTGACACTGATGCTTTTTCTTCCTGTGCACTCAGCAAATATGGGTTACAGTAATTTACAACTCAACATACACTTTAAATTACCAGATAGAGCCCTGTGAAAGATGAGGTTCCAATGAAAAAGACAGCTAAAACCTTGCATAAATCAACCCTTGAGCAGTGCTATGCACTGTTTCCTTGAGAAACTCTGGTTTGGTGTGACACTCATATTTCACTTAATAGGAGGCCTTATTTCCTTTTGGAGGACAAGGAAGATGGCAGGTGGTAATTACTTGCTACAGAAATGCTGACAGGTGGCAGTTTCATTGACTGGAACTGACATCTGCTTCCTAAGTTGTTCTGAATTCCTTTAGACAGATTTTTTTAGATGTATCATTATGAAGATGGTTTTTGTTTCCATTTTGGTCTTAAGCTCTGACCAGAAATCTATATTGCAGAACAGTACTAGAATACATCTAAGATTGCAAAGAGGAAGGAAAACTGGAGCACATGAAATAAAATGATGTGTTTTTTAGGTGGTCTGTTCTTTTGGGGGGAGTGGTGGTGTCAAACACTGAAAGTCTCCAAAGTGGCTGCCGACGCACCAAACTCTTGTGTAGTGCCAGTCCAGTTTTGAGTGCTATTTAAAATGCAGAAAAATTGAAAAGGATGGTAGAAATATTATCAAGTCTTCTAGTCCATCCTTCTGTCCTAAAGTCAGATTTCTGGTGTAACTTTTAACCTCTTCTTAAAACCTTCCACTGACAGATCCTTGTACTTGATGGCAAGCCATTCCAGGGCTTTGCTCTCCTTACTGTTCAGGTTCTCCTGTATAAATAGTCTGACAGCAAGCCTATTACTACTTTCATATTTACCATGCAAGTACGCAAGTACAGACCAGATTACTGTGCTGCTTTTGAGATTCCTTCACGGACTCAAACTCCTCTGTCTTTCCCATTCTTTATGCAAAATTACGCCAGTTGGTTCAATCTTTCCTTAGAAGTTTCCTTTCTAAATCCCTGATTTGTTGTCAATTTCCTTTAGGTTCTTTGCGATGAGTCCAAAAACTTCCTATAGTCCCTAAACACATCTACTGTTTCAGCTAAGGTTTTAGCAGTGCTGACTTGAGCAAGAAGGCTGTCTTACAGGCACTATTCATCTTTATACACAAAGAACAAATAGTATCATGTCTATAGTATCACAAGACCAAATAGCATCAAGTCATTTCCGCAACAGCATCGTATGGTAGAACAATGTGTAGGGATCCACTGTAACTCTCAGACTCTTCAGAAGTGTTGCCTACTTAATCATTCTTCATCCCATGGTTGTGTAATTTACTATTCCTGCTTAAGTACACTACCTGGAACTTGTTACTAACTTTGTTTTCTGGGTTGGCTCATTCTGCCATTATCCTCTAGTATATGTACAGCTCTTCCTTCACTGGTTAAAATTACTTAATTTAACTTCTGTCTTATTTAATTACATCAAAATTCAAGGCAGAGATCTTATTTCTCAGCTTTTGGTATAGGCCATTGACTTAAAATTTTTCTTATATTAGACATTGCTTAGGAGGAAGTGGAATTAAATGCTTATGACTTGAGGGGTGTCTTTCAGTTAGGTGTCTTACAGCTCCAGATGTGTGGTAGATCATGTTCTCTTATACATATCCCTAGCAAAAGAAGGATGCTTAGATGCTTCCAATTCTTATTTTCTTTCTGCTCCCCTTATCTTTTTCCTTATGTTTGAGTACTCCATTCTTTTGTTGTTCTTTCTTTTCTGTCCTAGCGTTGTTTAATTTGTCCCTGTAGCCATTGCTGCACTATTTCAAGTGTCATATTTCCTGAACACCCTTTTCTTTAGACTGGCCTTTGAAAAGCTAGCCTTTCCTTTAGACTGCCCTTTGATAACTCAAAATCTGTTTCATGGAAGTTTGTGTTGAAGATTAATCTTTTTTTTCCTCTCCCTTCTTTTAAGCTTTGCACTGTCTTGCATCTCAGTGACTTTCACCTTCAACCTATTCTGTATTGGGTAAATTTGAAGTGAGATGAGCCACTCCCCTACTTGCTTTATTGTGTCTGCTGTATCAAAGCTATTCCTGAAGTATTCTAAGAGCTTGTAAGACCATCTTAAATGTCTGGGTAGTTACAATCTTGAATAGCAATCAACTTCTGCACCATAACTCCTCGAGTCCTTCCTCCACCATGATTCAGAGGTCTGTTCAGACTTCTCTCAGCACTCATATTTTGCACAGTTATTATGTGTACCCTTCTGCAAAAATTAACTTCCTCTGGATGTTGGACTTAAGCTAATACATGTCAGAAATCCATACTGTGCAGCATTATTCGCTCCTCCAAATCTATAATGAAACAAGGATTTGGAGAAATCTTCCTAATATAAACTTTGGAGGGTTCTTTTGGATATTCTTTATGCTTAACTTGATTTTGAGCAAAATGTCACATGGTCCAAACAAGTGTATTGATTGTAATGCTGAACTGCTGGGAGGCATTTTGGGTGCAGCTGCAGACATCTTACAGTGACTGATCTGTGTAACTGCAGTTTTTAGTCAGTGAAAGCCATCTTTTGGGGCGCTAAGGAAAACACAGAACATTTTCTGCTAGTTGCAGAAATTAAAGGCTATGTGGGATGCATTACCCCTGGGATGTGAGGTTAAGCATTTGGGTTCACAGTCACCCTTGTTCTAACACTTGGCTTGAAAGGGAGAAAGTGCTCAAGCTATGAGAGAGAAGAAAATCACGTGACAGGCTGGATACTCACTTGTGCCCTTTTCTTTGTTCTGGAGAGTTTTGGTGGGTTTGGTCTGGGTTTTGTTTTAAGTTGCTGTAGTGTGTGTGCCTGATGTCTGCTGATTTTTTTCCTTTTCTCCCTCTTCCTTATATTTCAATTACGATGAATGTAAACTGAGAAACAAATCATATTGTTTGCAGAGCTAAAAGCAGAAGCCAGTATCATGGACCAGCTGAGTAGCTCTGACAGTTCATCTGACTCTAAAAGTTCTTCGTCCTCTTCATCAAGTAGTGAAAATAGTTCTAGTGATTCTGAAGATGAGGAAATGAAGCCCTCTCTTCCTATGTCGATGCCATATTTGCAGCCTCAGCCTACTGTGTCTGCCATACCACAACAGGCTGTTCCTGACAAAGATGCCAGTCATAACAGATCCCAAGAGAGCAGTGGTCATATGATGAATACACTACGTAAGTACAAAGGCTGTTCTTTTCTTAGTGCACAATTCCAGACATCAAGATTCTGAAAGGAAACCATATTGTTTTTAAGTATGTCTCTGTTATAATTAAAACTGTGGGAAGTGATGCTAGGGTTTGATTGTTCAGCAGCAGGCTGAATTAGACACTGGGCTAGAAGGTTCGTGGTTCACAGAGATATTAAATTAAAGCTGCAGCAGTTGAAAATATTTCCTAAGCTCTTCTGGCTTCCTCCCACTTCTATACATTGGGACTGGAGAACAGTAATTTTGTATTGAAAATACTTGAACTAACAGGGCACTCCCTAAACATATGCTTATAATTTCTTGGCTAGAACTATGGGAAGGATACCATGGTTGCAATACTCTGAGTTACAGAAGAGATGGCGTATTCTTAGCCGTGTCAGTTACTATTATTCATGGCAGTGTTCCACTGGCCAACACGACAAAACTGTTCTTTACATATAAGGAAGGAGGTGATCTGCTTTCAGGTGATACTATCTTATTCCATCCATTCAGACAACTAAAAATGTAATTCGAAGAGTAGCTGTGATGTTCAAGAGGGGTTGCTGCACAGCCTGGAATTGAATGCTCAATGTATTCAAAAAAAGGAGAGTTTGGAAAACACTCACCAAAAAAAAAAAAATTCCCACTAGGTAGAGAAACTTAAGTTCATTACCTAAATAACAGGAATACTCAGACATAGAAGTGAGTATTCAGCTATGGTAACTCTTCCAAAATTATTACGTTTTTAATTAGCTGTTTAGCTGCTGGCTCTTGGTTTGAAGAGATTTCCATCAACCCTGGTTTGCAGCCTAAGGTCTTTATGGTTTATCATTTATATGTAAACTTGTTATACTGAAATTTTAGACTGGCAAATCTACTTTTATTTCAGGTCTTAATGGATAACTTGAATGGGATTTTTTTCTTCTTTTTTTTTGTTTTTAGCTAGCATTTAAATATTTCAATAACCTGCATTGGTATTTAATTATGTACTGCATTAACAGATAAGATCAGACTGAAAAGTCCTGTGACTTCATGTGAAGAGAACTAAATGCTGCTTTTATTTTACTGTCACTGCAGAGAACGTCTTCATGTTTACAGTTTGCGTAACTTTAGAGTGCCACTTATTTCAGCCCTTACTCACAAATGTGATTCCCCATTCTCCACACTTTAAATAAAATTGTTATGAAAATGTGATTAAGCCCTATCCCCAGTGACAGAATCTCAGCTGGCAAAGCTTCCAGTGAGAAATACAAGTACAGGTGGCCAAGTCCACCAGTTCCAGCACAGGGAGAAAATGCTGCTTAAACCATGACAATGTCAAGACAGTTTCAGGGGAAGTTGATGGCTTGATGTTGCTTGACATCCATGTTGACAGGTAGAAGCTCAGCCTGTAACCTCAGGCCTCTGAGCTTGCCCAGCTCTTGAGATTAATGCCATTTACTTCTATTCTGGTTACAGATTTGGTGCTGCTTAAAATGATTCCATCCCCAACTTCCAGTGCCATTAACACTTAACAAGACACTTCCACTAGTTAAAGATCAAACCAGCTACTTCCAAGGAGATTGCTTTTCTCTAGCTCTGTTGCTGAGGAAATTTGGCAGGAGAGTGAAACCTGGAGAAACTAAATGGATTGTTCTACTTTGAATGGCAAGAGTTCTCAGTCAGGATTTTGTACAGTCATTTCTTCCATCTCAAATAAGTTTTTGCAAAAATAAAATATTGAATCAACAAATGTCAGCAGAAGCTGCTTGCTTGTCTAATCTTGCTTTGAGGTGTGGGTGCTTGTGTCTGTGACTAGTTTTGTGCACCTCTGTAGAATCAGGGCCATACTGGGTAATTAGTGAAGTTTTTCTTTGACTTTCTGTGTGCGGCGAGAAGGCTGGGCCAAGCTTAGAGAGCAGAGCTTTATCTTGCATGTAGAAATTATACAGGTGAGATCTTGTAGAATTTGGAAAATGGAGGAAGTGGTGTCTAGAGCATGGTAACCAAATACTTCTGTCAGATATGTATCTACCTCTTCGGGAATCTGGGGCTCAAGACTGCCCATCATTCCCAGAATACTGTTTCTTCTCCTTTCTATCTTGAGAAGCTGGTTATGTAGGCTCACAACTTGCTTCATAACAAAGTCTGTAAATGGTGGCACTAATAAATCTGCTCTTCATGAATATTTGATCATATGTTGCTTTATGTCTACTTTTTGTTTAAACAAGGGTTATGTTAAACAAAGTAACTTTCCAAAGAAAACCCAGCATAGATGGGCTATTCTGGGGCCTTGTGTTAGGTACTTAGTATTCAGCAGAACTTCCCATCTTTTGATACTTGGTGCTGGTACAAACATAGCTGTTTTACTATGTCAAGTAATAATTTTCCCTTATATTAGTTTGGTGTTTGTGTGACCACTAAGATCTGTGAAACAGTGATCACTCCTATGAGTTTCCCTGTCCTCTGTAACTAGCAAGAATTCAGTTGAATATATTATATTCACCAATTTAAAAATACAGGAAATGTTATAATTTGCAGTGGAACCTATTTCCCCAATTAATATTGCTAATAAGCAACTGGCACTATGAAAACAAACAGTTCTACAGTTCTCCCCCATTTCATTGCTGCCTCATAAGTACAATAGTCTAGATGTTTCTTCAGGGTCCTCATTAAATGAGCTTTCTATCTTTGCGCCACATCTATCTGAAAGCCACCAGCTCTAGACTGTGCTATTTTGCCCTCACTCTGAAGGTGTTTTTTGGAGGTAGGGTTGCAAAAATGAGGCAGAAAGTTTAGCCTGAAGTAAATCCTAACATGTTAATTCTGACTCTGGAACTTGGAGTTCTTGCTTTTCCCATCTGCTGGTTTTCACAAGCATTGGTATTTTTGGCTGGTGTTGCAGAGTTTGTGTAATTTATATTAACTGTGTTGAAATAACTTTTGAAGGCTGCAGAAACTCTATTTGGAAGGTTATCTTTTTGTTCACACTCCCTGTCCTCTCGTAAAGTAGGTACTGCATAATAGGGCTGGGATTTCCAAGAATTCACTGTAATTCTCCTTTGAGTGATAAATACATGAGTTTAATTTACCAATAGCATTCTCTGCCTTGAAAGATTTTTTAGGATATTACATTTTTCTGAATAATTATCGACAAATAACTTGATTTTGTTCTTTCTAAATTGCTTTTTAAATTTATCTTTAAAAATCTAGCTGTAAATTTTTTCTCTATATAGAGGAATGGAAACAAAAAAACGTCAATAGTAATACTTTAAAGATTGCTGGAAACAGCCATCTTCACTATTCTTTTCTTATATAAAGTGTTTTTGTTGCTGCAGAGAAGCATGTACCACTTTCTAAGCTTTAGTGATGACACAGTGGAAAACAAAGGAAGGCTAAATGCAGCCATGTTAAAGACTCCAGTGTTCTGGCAGAAAGGATATGCCTGAGAACAAAAGATCCAATCTGAGTGCCTTGTGGGTTTTACCCCCTTGAGGTTACTTTTTCACCCATCTGCAAAAGGGATCTGTGAAGGGTGCTGCAGCTGAGGAAAGGGCATGTGAAAATAGTGTGTTGACTCAGTTTTCTTAGTTTCAGTGATTTTTCTTTTGTCTTCTGGCCATTTCTGCACAACCTGAGATGATTTTTTTTCTTTTGTAATGGTTGTTTGGCAAGAGAGGTGTGGATAAAAGCATACCAGTTGGAACAGACTCCTAAAAATGTGTGGGAAGTTGCTAGATATGATGTAGATTGTGTAGAGCATGCTGCTGTATTTTTTGTTACTTATCTGTCATCCTGGGAAGATTCCCTCCCTCCCACCCCCTGAGCTTATGGACATCCACGGCAAGCACATGGTAGTCGTTTTACTTCCTCATTTTGAAATATATATATAGAGAGAGCCACCAAATTAAAGTGCTGTGTAAAATTTCTTTTGATGTTTTGTTTGCTCACTTGTTCCAAAACCAGTTTGAAATAGTAGGTCACTGATACATCTTTAAGTGGTGCGTCAAAGAGCTGCTCTTCTTGATTGAGACACCACTTTGTTTTCAAGCACAGCTGAGTAGCATTCAGATGTGTTTCAAAAAAACCCAACAACTTGTTTTTCATAAAACTGCATTCACCAGCAGTTTTTCCACTTGTGAAGCATAAAAATGTGGGTGGCAGAGATAGCTAGGTGTTGTCTTTTGTGATTTGGTGATATTAAGTAAAAGCCCTTGTGCAAATAAGCTAATGGCTTCCTTGCCAAGATTTTAAAACTGTAGAAAAGTGATATCTCTAAGGTTCTGTCAGTGGGGAGTTTGGTGCTACACCTATTTATTCTTTTACCATAGAATAGTTTTGGTTAGAAGGGACTTGAAAGATCATGTAGTCCAGCCTCCCTGACCTGTTTAGTATTAGCTTTTGTAAGCCTTAATTGGGAAAGGGAATATCTTGAAAGAAAATTATCTCCTTGAAAATGACTAATCTATTGACTCTTTCTCTTCTAGGAAATGACTTGCAGCTGAGTGAATCTGGAAGTGATAGTGATGACTGAACAACTTTTTGGCCTTAAATGTATCACCTTTTTTTGCTAAATATGTCTTAGCATCGGTTTTGCACTAAGATTAGATTACCAGAGACTGGAATGAATGTCCTCAATTTTGATAATAGACATCCTAATTTTCTACTGACACATCATGTCTATAATACAGCAGCATTGATATCCTGTCAGTGCTATGGTTATGTGTTTATCTTTCAAATTACTGTATTTACAGTAAAATTGTGTATGATCTGATTTTGATTATTTTTGCCTCAGCCACCTGTTTTACTTGAAACTGATTTGAAACAGCTAGTTACTTTATACAAATAGCTATGGAATGGAGAAATTTCTGATATTTATGGAGGCAAGTTTCCTTCCTATCATTTAACTGCTGATCTCACAACTTTGACTTGGAGGGAGTGAAAGGGAGAACAACTAAATGAGGTCTGCTGTGTCAGCTACACTTTTTGTTCCGTTCACAGTTCATACCTTTAAGGAAACTGCTGAATAATGTGGTCCACTAGTGCAGTTACAGTTTACAATTGTTCAACACATTGCTGAATTCTTAATTTCATTGTATTATGGGACTTTATATTTCTGAGCCTCAAGATTCCTAAGGGAATTTATCTATTCTCTGCCTTTTTTATGTAACTTGAATAGGGCGGTCTTTTTACAACCTTTTTGTATCTAAATTTAGGTAACTGCAGAGACAGCAATGAATTTCCTTCATTTAATTCTGTAACGGAAATCAGAAAATTTCTTTGTAGACGTATAAAAGTAATTTAATAAAGCAAATATTTATCATTTTCATGCATCAGATTCTGTTTTTACTGATTAAGAATTTGATTTTCTACCTAAAGTAGTCATGCCAGTGAAGGGGTCAAGTGAAGAAATAAAGCCAAATAGTAGCTAATGAGGACTCTTCACCCTGTCTACAAGACTGAAATGTTTGTTGCTTTTGTTACATGAGGTGGCCCTTAGTAAGAGCTTGCCAAAACTTTACGGTGATGCAACTGAATGTTTATTACAGATTACATCCAAATGTTAGTGGAAAGTAATACTGTAGTATTAGACAAGAAAAGGTCTTATTTTTTCCACATTTGAAATTATACTTTAAGACCTGAAGAACTGAGGATCAGACTCCAAATTTCATCTGGTAATTTACTACTGAAGAGTTTTGTAACAGTAGTAAATGTCTGTAGGGTGAGTTCTCACAAGATAAGTCTGCTCAGTCTTGCACATTAGTCTCCTTTGCTGGTTTGCAGTGATTGGGTCACAACTCTGTGTCTAAACTGAAAGGGTTGAATCCCATATGTCAGCCTGAATGTGCAGACATGGAAAAAAATGCACACTCAGGAAATGTATACAATAGATGGTACTAGAGGAGCTTATTCTCTGAACTCTGCTCTATCAGCCCAGTGAAATATGGGAAATTAAATGAAATATGGGAAATGCTGCTTTCCAATGCTTCCATACCTTGTGCTCTGCACCAAATCACAGCTCATTAATCTTCTGGCTTCCTAAAGTTGATATCATAAGAAGCAAAATGTTCTTGTGTTTATACTCAAAGGAAAAAGCTCAAGTTAACAGCCGTGGGCGAGCAGGTGTTAGAGAAGGGCTAATGCCCAACTTTGAGGAAGGATGCTATGTAATAGCCCCTGTAAGACATTTTAAACTCTTGAGGGAAAGGGTACTCAGGTCTCTGATGGATCCTAGCTGTTGGTGTGGGAACTCTAGTGGAGTACCTGGCTCTTGGCCTATGCTGCCGATAAAGTCTACTAGGGCAGTGTGAGGAGCTGTGGTGTTGCTCCTTCACACTAAGGAGCAGCCCTGTGTGCTAAAAAAAGGGGTGCATGATAATGCAGTGTCCTGAACTGAAATGTCTTCTCTTTGCCTTCCACTGTCCCCAGTGGTTCGTTTGCATCAGCCTTCCCTTAGGATGATGCTAAATTCTAATTCCAGCCAGAATGCTGCTGTTTTTCCTGAATAACAGGGCATTCAGGATGTACAGAGTGAGCAGATGTGTGGAAGCAGTGAGCAGGCCCCAGTCTAAATCATGCAGAGTGCGTGTATTTATGGATTATAATCATCCTTCAGTGATAAAACTGTTGCGTGCAATCTGTATATAACTGCCCTCACAGGTATAGAGGTGCTTAAATACAGCTCTGGGAGTAAAGAAGATTTCCAAGTTCCTGGGTCTCAGGACTGCAACTAAGCCTGGGCTATCTTTAGGATTTGATCTTTGGGTTGAAACCTTTCTAGGAAGGGAAGAATGTTAGCAAAGCTTTGTATAGTATGTAGTACAGAGTGGTTAGTGGCCAGTCAGGCATTTTGTCAAATACACAATCGTGATAATTCAGGAAAGCTTCCCTTTAAGGAACATGACAGGAGATAAGATTCTCTAACAGTTCTTGGAGCGATAAGGGGCAAAAGATAACATGTTAATGTACTAAGGAATAAAGCTTTGCATGCCATTTCCAGCCCAAATATATGTGATCGGCTCCCCCCTTATCTATGTACCCGTCAAACATTGGCAGGTGAGCTAAGGAGCTTGTTCAGCCTCTTGTCATGCAGAGGACTTGGCAAAAGTCTCATTTGTGACTTGCAGGGGCATTTCCTCCCCTAGGGCTTGGGTCGTGTGCCCTAAGTGGTGATGAGCCTCCACATCTCCTGCTGCAGGTTGTTCCCAAATGGCAGGAGTGAGAAGGGGATTGCATTGAGATTTAAAAGCAACTTTCCTTTTTTGGACCCTGATTTGAAAATTCTATTCTTCTCCCTTAAAACCAGTTTTATTCATGTGATATCAATTTAACTAGAAAGTCATAAAATCAGTAACAGCTATAAGTTCCATGACCACTGTTCCTACAACTTCTGAGTACCTCTTTCAAAATGACTTGAAATATATCTGGCTCTACCTTGTTGTTTTCAGTCATTTTGTCTTTACATCCAGAGGTTTAAAGCACTTGTGTATCTCTAAGCAGCAGGTACATTTGAATAATATTTTGAGACATTACATATTTTTCTGTGACATTATAATGAAGCTATTGTGTATGTTTTGGATTTGAAGAACAGCTGCTTATCACTTCTATTGATACATCAAAAATACCTTCCCAGGGCAGCTGAAAACTTGAGAATTTTTAGTCTTCAGCGCTAAGGACCACTGCAGCCACAGTTCACCTGCCCCTTCTCTCTGCATGGCACGTGGTACAAGCACAGGTTGTCTGGTAGCTACTTCAAGGTTGCAGTATTCAACCCCTGTTAAGTCCTGAAATGGGGATTAAGTGTGCTTACCAATTGTACCTACCTTGCCTGGCAGCTTCCAGTTTTTTTAAGAACTCTGTCCTACTCTTGTTTTTCATGAATCCTGCCCTGGGGCATGTGGAGAGGCTGAGGTCATCTCTTCAGGGTAGCTCTGGCACCACTGTATTCCATGATAAACACTGAGATTGCCATTTACTTGGGGTTTTCTGAAGGCAGGATATAATAATTTTTCAGATTAAAGGACATATACTAAGTCACTTCTGTGCTAACAGACAGTGCATCACCTTGAGAACAGAACCACAGTATTTTTAAGAAGAATTATTTGTTGGGTCTTTCTTGACAGATTTCTGGGGAACCAAATACGAACAGATCATCTCAGACAATAGTTTGATTTGGTACTCAAGACTTTGATCCACAAAAATCATAAAATTTCTGGCCAACACTTTTTATTTTCTTTAGAATTTGTACAGGAAGGTTTCTGAGTACAGCCAAGCTGACTGTTGAATCCTCCTTAAACAGAAGAGATGAGGATGCGTAAGCTGGACAGAAATGAAGAAGCTCAGAGGAAGAAAGAGAAGATAACTTGGGTCATGGTGGTTGCTAGGCTGAATGCTTGCAGTACATGTGAATGCCTTCTCTCACCACTTTTTGAGGTCATTCAGCCAACCACATAAGGTGCTACGGACAGTCTTAAGTACATATGGGTTTCAGACCAGCTTTTTGAGGACATGTAAAAAGAAGAATGAGGAAAAAGAGTTTTGAATATTGTTAAAATACATATTCCTGCTGCTTTGATGGAGGTAGGGGAAATGCAATAAGAAGGTGATGATGCACTGAAATGAGGAGGAAAAAAGTGAGAAATTATAATATTATTTCTTCCACAGTTTAGACCTCAAATATGATAGTAGTTATCCACATCTGAGGGAGGATAGAAAGACTTTTGTGTCTCAACTATTACTCTGCTCAGTTCAATGAAACTGCAGTAACAGCTTTTCTTAGTTGTTAACTGGTTAGCAGTAGCATCCCAAGGCAGCAGCTCCTTGCTTACCAGATATATGCACAGGAGTGGCCTGAAGTAGTGGAAGTATCTAAAGAATCTGTTCTGTGGGGTTTACTTCCCCACTTGTGGATTCTCATGATGGATAAAAGCTCCTGAAGGGCAGACTCAGAGCTCAAGGCTTTTGTTGGCAGCTCCTCAGCTGTTGTCTCAGCTCCTAAGCAGAGATCCCAACTTCTTACAGGGTTTGTGTAAAACCAGTGCCACATCTGCTGGGAACAGCAAGGGCTTGGGCTCTACTTATTTCTGTGGTTCTCTGAATCCATAGAAGAAATGAGTGTGTTCTCAGATTTTCCCTCTCTGAAAAGCAAATCCCTCTGCTGTGGTGAGGAAGGAATGGAGGTTACAGGCAAAGATGAAGGAGCCTTTCATTCAACAGAGAAGGCTTTGTTGATGTACAACACATACCTGGTGAGTTAGCTGCTGAGACCTCTCTTGACTCGCTTTGAACAGGAGCCCTTGTTACAGAACCTGTTCTCCATCTCTCATCTCCCATGCGCTGAGCAGCTTGGCTTGTTCTCGTAAGTGCTTACGCATGACAGAGGATTACTTGCTCTGTCTAAGAGATGAGGCCTTCTTCATGCTGTTATTTAAAGTTTAAAGAAAAGTGGAGTGTCTTAAAAAGATAATTAAAGAAGACCCAACAGCAACTCAAACTCTTTTTTAATATCTTTAGTTTCACTTCCACATGCTGTGTATCTCGTTCTACCAGTTTCAATGCTCTTGCAAAAGAGTTGCACAAGGGCTTCCTTTTAGCAACCAGCAGAATTAAACTTGAGCTCACCTAATTGGATGTACCTTTTCTAAGATGTGCTGAATTTCCAATAAACTCTGCAGACCCCCTCTTTTCCTTGTGCCTTTTCCTTGCTATGACTTCTGGAATAAATACTCATGGGCATCCTCCCATACAGCTCCCAGGGAGACATGGGAGCTGGGTGCAGCACGAAAATACCAACTATCCCTTATCCAATCACCTTTTTTATGCCTGACTCTCTGCACATTGGCAATTTATGAAAAGATTTAGTCTTTTACCAGAGTTTTGATACAAGTGTTCACAGTAGTATTAAAACATTTCCCACTGTGAAGTGTTCCTGAAAGCTAAGGCTGTTGTAAAGGCCAGTGTCTGATTGTAATTCCCCCTTCAAATAAAAACATGTTTGTGCCAGTTTGCTGGAATAATGAGGGCACAACGAACTATTTTGGAATTATCTGTCGTTCAGCGATTCTGCTGGAAATGTTTGTGTGTCTTATGATCCTCTCCCACCACAGTGCAGAATAACTTCCACTCCCATGCTGCACGATGACCTGGGCTTTTGGTTTTTTTTTAATTTCTTTTTTTTTTTTCCCATGTGTGAAATTTGACATTTAGCTAACATTTTATAACTGTTTTTTTTTTTTTTAGAAATGCTGGTCATCAAAAATGTTTGCCAAATGTGACCTGAATGCAGGTGGGGAAAATTCCATGCAGCTTATCAGCTACATTTGTGTCACTCCCTTATTGGAGCTCTTTCTCCCCTTACAAGCCAGACTTTGCCTAGTAGCCTTCACTAACATGGTGTTTGTCAAGCAGAGTGATGATCAGAGGCCATGGCTATGTTTAACTGAGGATGCAAGACCGTTAAGCTATTTAAGAAGTTCTTTCCACAATGACTACATTTTAGAAAGTACCACCTGGAATGAGTGTACTGAGCTTAGTAGGGACTTTTTATCCCCATTAATTCGTAAAACAAAATGACTGCTAAAAGGTTAGAACCCATCCTTGCCTTTGTACTTTCCATTTGACTCCCTCCTGGTGATGAAACAACATCTACTCCCAAGTGAATAACTGAAGGCCCCAAGAGAGAAACTTGCTAAAATTTTAATAATGTCTCTCCTATATTTACAATTCTGTAGAGATGAGCTGAGCTGAGTGAGCCAAAGAATCTGCCATGTTACATCAGAGCCTTTGATCCAAATGCCCTCCGCTGCGGAAACAGTACATGCTCATGCTCCACAAATCTCCCTAAACCCAACAAAAATATGTGTGAGATTGTCTGTGCTGTACTGCAGAACGACTGCTGCCATGTAACTTCAGCTGCTATTCAGGGGGAGCAGCTCTGTGATGGGAGGCTGACAAACAGCCAGTGTCCATGGGATGTATGTGAAGGCAATGATGGATTGATCTGCTGCTTCCAGGGACTTTGAGAGCAACACCCAGGCAGGTGCATTTGTTACTGGAAGTGCTGAGGCTACAAACTGTGCCCTGCTGTGTGGTAGCTGTGGGTCTCCTGGGTCTTATCAGCAGCTCACGCCACACAGAGACCTCCTGCCTGATAGAGATGCTCAGCTGTGAGAGGCTGCCTCACAGCTGTGTTTTCTTCACCTTGTGCTTCTTTGACAAGAAGGATGGGCTGTATTGATGGTAAATTTGTTTTCCAAGCTAAATGAAAACTGTAATTTCAAGCTTGTTTGCCTTGGCACTTCTCACAGCTTTCCAGTTTACAGGGATACTGGCAGGGTGCTCATCAAGGAGGGAAATATTTTGGTCATCCCACAATAAGGTGAGGTGACTGTTCCAGGTAGTGCAGTGGCTCAGCAGCAGGGCTCCTCACTGCTGGACGCTGCTCAGGTGACAGAGCCACACAATTTAACACCCAACCAGCTTGTTGTGCTTCTACAGTGTTCACAGACTGCCACAAACCCAGTTCCAGTGAAATCAGACCACCTGGCCTCACAAGTTTCTTTTCCCCCAAACCCAGTTCCAGTGAAATCAGACCACCTGGCCTCACAAGTTTCTTTTCCCCCAAACCCAGTTCCAGTGAAATCAGACCACCTGGCCTCACAAGTTTCTTTTCCCCCAAACCCAGTTACAGTGAAATCAGGCCACCTGGCCTCACAAGCTTCTTTTCCCCCATGCTAGCATGACCTTCCCTCCTCCCTTCTCATGCAAAAGAGTATTTATGCCATGAGGCTCTCACTCTACTCTTCATGTAGCTACTACATATTGTTCAAGTTGATACAAGAGTATTTTACATCATTGCTATCTATGTCTCTTCTGACAAAGGAATGAGGCCCAGTCTTCCTAAAAAGGTGACCATTTTGAAGCATAAAGAACATCTCAGAAGGGAGACAAGCCTTGGGAACCACACCAGGTAGCCCTTTTCCCTCTGGGTCTGAGTTAGTCACACATCCAAGCTCACAGTCCTGTCAGGACATAACCCACCCAGCTGCATGGTCTCCCAGCCTCCAGCACGACTGTCCATGAGGAAAGAAAAATCATAAAGTGTAAATGTTTGAGTCACAAACAAAGGGTGGGTGAGTAGGTTTAGGCGAGGCTGTGCTGACTAACCCACCCCAGCAACAGGCAATTTGTCCTGAAAGAAAATGGATCTGGCTGTGTTAAAGCTCAAAGTGGTGTTGAAAGGTGCAGAAACACCTTAACTCTGATCCTGGGCCACCCTGCCAAAATTATATCCCAGGCCTGGATCTGCCTGGATTTACACAGAGACATCACAAAATCAGTGATAAAAAGCAAACTAGGAATATATCATTGTTGTTGTTGCATCTGACAGTCAAATCCCTTGAGGCAGAAACAACTTACGTGTGGCCCAAAATGACTCATTAGAAGCTGTTTCAAACAATTGGTGTCTTTGCATTGAAAAGGCAAGTCCTGATGAAACTGGCAAGGACACAATTTCAGATTACTTTACACTCTGCTTTGTAAAGCTGTATGCAGGATTCATGACAGTTTAGTATTAATTGTGTATCTCTCGCAATTTGCAGAGAGACATTTGTCTGACTAGAATCTTGTTCCTGCTTTTAACATTGCTAGATCTTGAACAACAAAACAACTGGAAATTGGAGCACTGCTTTCTCAAATGACTTTATCTGAGCTCTCAGGGTATGATACAAGTAAGTATTTAACTGTGAGGTCCTGTATGGACAGTGTAAAATTTATATGTCCCCAACCATGGTGCAGTCTCCCCCAGAGTAGAGTGTGATGGCTGTCTGCTAGCAACCAGCAGTGCCAAAATAACTCCTTGGAGCAGCAGGCTGACACGGGGCTGGGAGGAAACGAGATGGTCAGGGCACCTTCAGCAGTAAAGCAGCTTACCTGTTCAGTCATGCTAACAAACAGTTGCAGAAATACAAAAGTGTGGCTTCTTATCACAAGCAACACGTGTGAGTGGGGTCTGAGACCTGGCTGCTTTGAATTTCCAGGAATTAGCTGGTAATGCACCAGCTGTGTTAAGATAAACCCCTGTGTCGGCAAGGCCTGCTGTTAACTCTCCTTTGTGTGTGTGTGCTGAGATACAGATAGCTCTGAAGAAAGAGCATCTGCTGCTGTAGATTCTGGTCTCAGCTTCAGCAAGATAAAGACAACTCTTACGCAGCAATTGTTCAGTGAAGGCCACTTGTTCAGTGCAAGGGAGAAACGGTTGATAAACTTCATTTCTCATATACAATGGCTTTAAATGCCTTAGAGCAGTAACATAGATTTTAAATTCTGACCATTATTTAAATTAATTGCAAAATTCTAACTGACTTCCACTTAATTAAAACGACAACTTGAATTTACAAATATCCGAGTGGCTTTCTTCAGGGCATGGAAAAGCAATTTCCAGGAGGATTCAGTAAATGCACAATGACATCCGCAGCCCCTGTTCTCAACTTACTTTGAACGACTGGTGTGGTTTGATTGGTCTTTCTGCACTTCACTCTTCTACTGATTACCAGCAGCACCATTCATGCCTATTCACTAGCACAGCTGGACTGTCGGTGGGAAAAGAGTAAGAACCTGGGAGCATCCCTTCTCCTGGAGGTTTTGGTGCCTGGATGTGGGTTGAGCTAGAGCTGCTCCTCAGCAAAGAGGAAAGTTAAATTGAAGCCGGATTTTTTTTTTTTTTAGTTGCAATTAGAGGACACTCCAGTTGGTAAACGTGCTTGTATTTCATGTGCTTCCAGGTTTCCAAAAGCCTAAACTTGGCATGCCGAATAGTTCTACCTATACGACCAGACTGACCCCCAGCTCTGGTTTGTACCCTCTCCGGGAAAACCTTTGCTTAAGTTTCAGTTCCTCCAGATACACAGAGTTTTCCAGGAGATTGTCCTTCCCCAAAGAGCTATAGTCAAATACTGGTGACATGCATATATAACTTTCCCTAAAACTGGTGTTTCAGCACATGGCACTGGGGGAGCAGTTTGTGGCATTGGTGTGCAAGATGAGAGATGGTGCTGTGTTCGGGAATAGTTTGACTCCCTGGACGTGTGGTTTGCAATGAAATCTGAAGCTATTTGGTTTGGCCTCTTCCCACAATTTTCTTCAATCTGTTATTTTTACATACTGCATGCTTTTCTTTTTGTGCAGCCACAGTTTGCCGAGGAAGGCAGACCATTCTTCCACAGCCTCACCCCTAACTTTTGCTTGGAGAGAAAGAGGCTCTCGGGGGACCTTCTCACTCTCTACAAACAACCTGAAGGGAGGTTGTAACCAGGTGGGGGTTGGTTTGTTCTCTCAAGTAAGAAGTGACAGGATGAGGGCAAATGGCCTCATGTTGTGCCGGAATTTTCCGTTGGATACCAGGAACAATTTCTTCACTGAAAGGGTGGTCAGGCATTGGAACAGGTTGCCCAGGAGAGTGGTGAAATCACCATCCCCAGAAGTGTTCTAAAGGTGTGTGGATGTGGCATTTTGGGACGTGACTCAGTGGTGCTGGGTTAAGAGCTGGACTCGGTGATCTTAAGAGCTCTTTTCAAACCTTAATAGTTCTATGATTTTACACTGCCTTTTTGTTGCTTGTAAGAGGAAAATTTCACCAGCGATTCCTAAGATGGGCTGCAAGCACCTCATCCCACAGTCACCCTCACAGAACTCCTGACACAGCCTGAGAGCACCAGCTTGGCATTTAAGTTGTTTTGCAATGGCTCAGCGGCCATTTAAAGATTTGAAGGTAGTGATGACTGAGGAGAGCGGCAGGGAGAGTGCTGAGACCTGGCCCAGAGCAAACATCCTCGTGGCCTCAGGTCCAGGCACTCGCGGGGGCCCTGGGCTGCTCCGGCTGGTGCTCCAAAACTCCTTCAGCAGCAAATGTCCAGGTCCCCTCAGGCCTCTGTTTAACCCTGCCCGCTGCAAAAACCCTGACAAAACCTGGTGTTTCCCTCCCAGGGTGACCCCACTCACTCCCGTTCCCGAGCCCCGCGTTCCCGTGGCAGGGGAGCCCTGCTCCAGACGTTCCCGTGGATTTCCCCGCGGAACAGCGAGGATTTCCCCGTGTCCCGTCCCTCGGTGCCCCGCAGGTGCTGGCAGCAGGGCTGCCATGGCCGAGGGGCCGGCGCCACCTCCTGGGCACGGCTGCGGGGGCACAGCCGGCCTGGGGAAACACCCGCACCGCGGCTGGGAGGGCACATCCAAGTGCAGTCGGTGGTCGAGGAACAAGCAGATGCCCTCAGCCTGGGAGCCCCGACGGCCTGCCAGCAGCTTGTAGGAGAGGCGTGCATTCAGAAAAGCCCTCAGTAGTGTTCTGTGTTCTGGGTCTATCCTCCTCTCCCCTTCCTCACTTGGTAAGGTGGGCTTTTATCACTTCCAGACTGGTGTTTCTCAACCCGCTCAGCTCGGGGCAGAGAGCCCAGCGTGGTGCCAGGTGCTTTGCCAGCTACTGAAGAACGCGCTGAGGGCTGACTGCCGGCGCTGGCGTGGCAAGGCTTCGCATGGGGGAGCGTGTGCCATGTAGGCCTCCTGGCCTTGGGAATCCTTGGACTTGTTCTGCCCAGCAGAATGCTAACTATGAGAACACAGGAAAGAAGATTTACCGACATCATTTGTGTCAGGAAGCCACGGAAAAGGTGTTTTTCTTGGGCGAAGGTGGTGGGATGTGTACTGCCCCGTCAGACACACGTTCTGAGGGCTGGGTAAGTACCTTGGCCCTGTGCTGAGCGGGAGTCAGAGCAGGCAGTGCTGCACTCACCCTGCTCCTTATTTCCAGGCAGGATTTGGCTTATGCCAGGCAGGTCAGAGCTTGGGACTGGTGGGACCTGTGCCTGTCTATGCAGACATGCCCACAGAGTCTGTGGGGGTGTTCAATAGAGATCTTCTTATTTGCACTTAAGAGCCTCCTGAATTCAGTGCCTCTCAAGGAGGAGGGCGTAACACTCAGTCACTGCTAAGCATTGACTGAAGGTGGGGTTCTGGGGACCAGGATTTAGCAATCATGCTGAGATTTCACAGAGCTGTAGGAGTTAGGAAGAGGCATGATGCACTACATCCTTGTTCCCTCAGTTTATTCAGGGTCAGCCTTAAGAGGTTTTCATGGTTTTTATCTGATGGATCATAAAGAAATCTCATCAGTACGTCCTTGCCCTAATAACTGCTACTCTGCATGGAAGGAGATGGTCTGCAATGAGTGAGGCAACCAGGTAACCAGTGAGAAATGGGAGATTTACACAAATGAATTGTATTTCTTGGCTAATATGCACTGATGACGTAAGTCTTGCAAAGATAAGCGTTGGGTACGCTACTGTGGAAATGTGTAATTAATGTCATGGAGTCACTGCCTCTGTGCCTTTGGAAGGGACTAGCCCTTCCCATCCCATCCTTCTGCCGTCTTCTGAGACTCCAAGCCCTCTGCTCCAAGGCCTGTCTCTCACTAGGTGTGGGGATGACATGTTGCACAATACAGTTGTTGTATCTGATGCTTTTAGGCACTAGAGACCATTTCTGCTAATGACTATTCCTTGCAGGAACCCCTGTGGTGGTGCTTCTGTTGAAAAACAGGGAACTCTAGAGTTATCTCTTCGGCCCTCTAGGGTGTTTTGTGGTTCAAGCAGAGTTACAATGCAAGGGACCACTTTTGCCTTGCCACTGGCTTGGTGTGAACCGTAGGCAAGTAATTTCTTCTCTCTGGAATAATTTCATGTCTCTGAAAGTCTGAGAAGCCTGTTTCTGACATTAAAAGTTGTGTGTGGAATCACTTGTGTAGCAGGAAGTAAGGAGTGTTTTGTTCTTGTTCAGTTGTCTCTTATTATTTACCACATGAAAGAAGAAAGTGATGGAGGTCATCAGCATAGGGGGAAATGCCTTTTGAGGATACAGAATTAACTGAAAAGTACAGTTTTGCAGAATAAAATTATCTGTGAGTCTGTGTTGAGTTCAGTGAATTGTTTTGGAAAAAAAATGAAGATGGAGAACTTTTTCAAAAAAGGGTTTTTCTGACAGCCTCAGAATAAAATGTGACACATTTTTGGGAAAGTGATGTTTGTTTAAATCACTACAATTTCTAGGGAGGAAACTGGGATGTGTAGTGTGGCCTGGAGGAGGAAAGGGCTCAGAGTTGACTGAAAAAGCCTCAAAAAACCTTGAACTGTCTGAGGTCAGACTAATTTATGGGTTATGATAATCTCTTTTCTCAGCTATCATTCAGAGCTCTGTGTCCTCATCATGATAAACCTGGACTGATGAGAGGACTCCCTGACGCTTTTCGTATCTCAGAGTTACAGTTTCCTGTTGCTCTCACCTGCAGGAAAATTTGGCTTGCACATCAGTGAAGAACACAGTGGAGTGATAGCAATTTCCAAAGAACTACTTGAAACTGGTGACTGTATCCTGCAGATGGGCTTTAGGATACGGAACGAGCCCCCAGAAGGGCTGCCTGCATTCCTTTCCTCATTGAGTAGGAAGTGCTCGGCATCATCCTCTCCATACCTCTGACACACAGCTTTGTGTAACTCCAGGACACTGGGAGGGAGCCCTGCTTTGTGAGACAAACGGTGCCAGGCTCAAGCTGTTTTCAGTTGTTGTGTTGTGTCCCTGCTGTGTTCTAATCTGTTTGAACTGCAGATAGATTGTCTTATGGGGAAAAGCTCCTAAGAGACAAACCCCATCTATCTGTTAGTTTGGTAACGAGCCCTAAAGCCCTGGAGGACGAGGGAGAAACTGCTGCAGTTATACTCCAAGATTTGGTGGTGACTGTGAAGTCTTTATGTTGGGAAACACTGCTTTTTTTTTTCTCCTTAAAACTGAGGCACTGGACTTGGTGACTGTAGTTGTTTATGTTTGAATGTGCTGATGGGGAAATTGAAGGGTCCTCCTGTAAGGACTTGATTCGTAAGGGTCAGGAGTGATAAAATATCTGGAAGATATGTATAACATAATCTTAAAAGCCTGGCTTATCCATCAAATGTGGACGTCAGTGAAGAAGCACTCTCTCCTACGTGCTGGATTGCATCCTGCGTGTCCCTGATGCAGCAGTGACGCGGGATGAGCTCTGCAAGTAGGACAGCCCGTGTGTAACACCAGTGCTGCAATGGGCAGACGCGAGGCTCGCGGAGCACACGCCAGTCCCCAGGCTGGCCAGGCAGTGGCACTGAAAGCAAAGCTAAAGCCCAGACGTCAGCCCTGACAAGGTGTGTGCTGGTACACGGGAGGTGCTGGGCAGGCTCTCTGGTGCGGGAGGATGGAGCAGGGATATGGAGGGAATGTCAGCTGCAGTTTGCAGAGCACAGGGAACGTTCTCTGTCCCTTGCCATTTGGGAGTTCGCTGTGTTAGCCCAAGTGCTCACAATGCGCTTCTGCAGTCCCAGCTGGCTTCCCGGGGCTGTAATTCACCGGGGCTGTCACCAGAGGAAAGCGAGGGTCTTTGTTGCTTGCTCAGTTTGCTCTGCAGAATGACAGACTTCAGCTTTCCCTTCTGCAAGAGAAGTGTATTTTCAGCCCTCTTTTTATTCTGCCTCATCTGTCCCATGAATGAGTTGCTGACTTGGCTCATGAGTGTATCTGCAGAGTGCCTGGGTGAAAAGCTGAAGGCAGAAGTGTTGTTAAAAGCACATTAAAAGAAGGGAGTGTCTGCATGGCAAAGGTTCTCACTGTAGCTAGTGACAAAGGCAAAGATTTCCTATTGATTTTCTAAATTGCAGAGTACGCACAATGCAACGAATGGTTTTGAGCTGTTGTACTTGAAATGGCTGAAAATATTTTGATGAAACAGTTTTGCTCAGAAAATACTTCTCAAAAGGGGGGGTGGTTTTGATTAAACTCTGCTTGGATCAAGGACATAGAGAGAAATGATTGCATGCTCTATTACAGCGCAGAGCATGGGAGTTTAACAATACTCATCAGGACAGCAGGAGCTGAGAGAGAATGCTGAATGAGAGTTTGGGTGAATGTATCCCAACTTTGTATACCAGGCTGGGTTTTTTGGGTCAAGTTTTTATTGGTTCATCCTATTGAAACAGTTCCACTGTGTAGAAGAGAAATAATGATTAGCCCTGAGAAAGCTGGATTCAATACACTGTTTGGTTGAAGCTGTGATGTTTATGCAGTGTGAAGAAGCTCCAGCAGCAGAGATGGTGGCATGCCCAGTAGCCTGCTTAGAAGAGACCTGCTGAAAACTCAACCTGGACTTGAAGAGTCTCATCCTGTCCCAGCTGATAGCCCCTCACCACTGGGGTACACATGCATTTCTTTCAAAAAGGATTTGAGAGGCCTTGTTTTTATTTTAAAATGGGCTTTTTCAAAGTTGCAAAAATCTCTGTTGGGTTGGTAATCCATTTTCTACCCAATACTTGTTTCAGTAGAACAGCCACGGGAGTGAAAAGCAGGATTTACAGTGCAGTGTGATCATATCCATGCAGTATCTAATGGAATAGGACAATTAAACTCCAACTCAATAGGTTTCTCTAGTTTCCAAATAAATTCTAAATTGGGAACATTGCCCAGAAGGCTTGCTAGAAATCTTTGAAAATACATGAACATAAGTTTCCTTTCAAACTGTGTTAGGTATTATCTGTGAAATAACCAGGTGAGCACAGAGCACTGAACCCCTGACCTTCTCAAATTAAAAAGTCTCTCTGGGTGAATCTGAATTAAAATAACCCCACTGAATGCCAGGCTCCCTTGCTGCTTTGGCTTTGCAAGTCAAATACTGTGTAAACAAACAATCTCTCCAACCTTGTGCCCTGTTTCAGGGCATCATCTGCCTTGTTCTTGTACAATATCTCCATCACTGGTTCTATAGCTATCCCCCTCCCATGTGTAGGGACAGAAAGGGTGATGGGCCAGTGCAGATGTACTGTGGGTTGCCAGCTGACTCCACTGGAGGATCACCTAGTGCCCCAGACTATCTGAGTTCATGTGCAGTGTTGGTCAGGATGTTCTTACTGCAATGTGGGATTACATCTGCTCGCCCACCTTTGGTTGTCTCTAAGTGCCATTCTTTCTTCGAGGTGTCTTTAAGGAATGCAGTTACTGCAACTTGACTTCCTTTGGTTTTCCAGCCTCTGAACAAGAAATCGATCTTACCTGGTGTGTTTGGCCTGTAAATGAGCAGATGAATCACAGGGGTTTCAGTTAGCAGTGGTCTGCACTCTGCATCTACCACGTCTGCAGCAGTGAGGGGCTGTGGTGTGCAAACAGACCTGAAAGAAGCCTCTTCTTTGGCCTGTGAGGTCCTGTGGCTTTATGTAAGCAGCACGTAGAGAGTCCCTGAGACAGGAAGGGATGGAACCAAAGGGACTTGTGTCCTAAAATACAAGCCAAACCTGCTTGGGATGCAGAATGCTGTTTTTCTTTCACTGCTAGCTCCACGCCTCTTGCCAAGTGGGAAGGTGCAGGCAAAAGCCTCAGCTCCTGGCAGTCCCAGCCTGGCTGCCCGTGCCTTACATCAGCATTCCCCTCACCTAACAGGTATATTGCTTTCCTCCTCTGCTGTCTGTCTCTGATTGATGCTGTCATTTGTGTATTGAGACAACCAGAGCTTATAAGTCCTTCCAAATACCCTGTTATTAAAAAGGGATCTCACCTTCAGCTTCAGGGTGGCGACAAGGGCTCATTATGCTTCTGTTTGTTAGCTGTGCTTGTGCAGGCAGCATCTCTTGAGGCTGGAGATAGCGCTTGGGTGTGTGGTGTAATGCAGGCTGTGAGCAGGTCGCATGTGTCAAAAGGCATCTCGAGGGCAGCCAGAGATTTCAAAGGCAGCGGCCTGCAGATATTGAGATATTTGCATCTGCTCTGTGAGGACTGGCAATGTGGAGAAAGGCATTTGTGACTTCCAAGTGACTGCTCTCTCCAGAGCAGTTCAGAGTGATGGCACCAGCACAAGGACCCTTTGTTGTTGTTCCTTTCCTGTGGCTGAGGGTGGAGATGGGTGTAAAACCAGAAGCCCAGCTTAGCAGGTGCTAACTCTGCCTCACAGAGCCTGTTTGCAGGGCCAGAAGCAGCCAGGATGAGCAAGGCAGGCGCTGTTATGAACTGATAAGAAGCCCCTCATCCTGCTACCTCCTGTGTCCTAGGGGCTCTGCTTCCATAGGGGAGGGCAGGCGTGGACCGCCCATACCCCAAACCTCACTTACAGGCTAGAATACAAAAATATTTATGAGAAGAATCATCCATATACAGATTTAGCAGTATTGACTGTCTACTTCATGTCACCTCAAAAAACCCAGAAAGGTGAGGCAAATGTCTATCTCTGTGCCCAGGTAGATTGAGTTTTCCTGCACTCTGAAGGTTTCTTCCCCATTTTTTATTATTTTTCCTCAGGCAGAAGGGTCTGTTTTAGGGCCAGTGTAATAACTATCGTAACTTTGTCAGGGTGACACATCAGTATGGTGCCAATCATGGTTATAGAGTTCCTGGGACCACTTCATCACAGCAGCTTCACTCCAAGGCTCCTTTTAATCTTTCCTAATAAAGTTTAAATGACAGTAGCTGTTCCAGTCATGAACCAAGAAAAACCTCTCGTATTATTTCCTCCTTTTTTTTTTTCCTAGTGTTGGGTTCTCTGTTTTATAGTGGCTAATTTGTATGAGCGCTAATATCTTCCAGAGCTGGCTATGTGAGTCTGAAACAAGTGGCACTTCTTTTTAGTGACCCTTCTCAGCAGATAGGATTTTTCCAGAAAGATGCAGAAAATTGTGTATTTGGGCTTTTGCCATCCTCATCATGATCCAGGCTGAGGTTCCTGAGGCTTATGGGTGGTTTTGACCAGGAGCTGTTATTGAGCTTGGATAGAAATTTGCTGCAGGTTTTTCTAATCAGCCATAAGAGCTCTGACCCACTGGTGATGCTGAGGTACCTGTCAGTCCCACAGTAAATGAGGTGAGCCAATGCTCCTCACATGCTTCCACTTTTCTCCTCTCCCAAGGAGAAGATGCTAGAAGGAGGAGTTTAACAAAACTGCACAACCTTTACTGTTTACGCATGAGTGGCATTAAATGGCCTGCCCTGCTGGGAAATGGGCCTGGCACTTGGAAGGAGAGGTAGAGTGGTTTTTAGCAGATTTTTGGATCCTGCAGGCTGTACAGTCCACAGACTTGGACCAATCCCTGAGAAAAAAACTTTTGGCACTGAAAGTCAAGCCACAGAAGACAGTCTCAGCCTTCCTGAAGTGTGAGGGGTCAGGGAGCTGTTTGGAAATTCTGTGGCTTGAACCTCTGTTTGAGCTGTTTCTAGCACTGAACACAGTGGGACTGGAGCAATAATTTGGATTATGCCCATGTCTTTTGCTTATTTTTCTTTTAACCTGCTGATGACCTATGTCTTGTATTGCTTTTCAGATCCACTGAGAGTAACTACTCATGACTGCATTAGTGGGAATGGATGTTTATGAGTGATCCCTTGGTGGCTGCAAAACCCATCATGCTTCATGAAAACATAACACTCAGTGTGGTTCAAGCAAGTGTGTTTTTTTCTGGTCTGTTCCTCAATTGGTTTCTAGCAGAAAGCTGGAGAATGACCAGAATCACTGAGGCTCTCAGAGTCTTGGTGGGAAGGAAGAAGGATGCTGGTGTGTGTGTGAGGGTGTCAGTCTGGTGGGGTGGACACTGCCCCAGGCCAAACACCCCATGAGTGATGAGCTCATGTGCTGGGGTTGTGTGCTATGGGAGGGGAAGTGCAGGATTGCTGGGCCAGATTCCAAGCATTGCTATGTTCCTTTCATATTATTCATAGGTCATGAAGCTGGAGGGAAGGCAGGAGACTGCACTGGTGATGTGAAATCCAAGAGATGGGGACTGATGTCACTACTCATTTCTCTTAACCTCTCATCCAGTGAATTTTCACTGGCCTGGTATAGGGAAGACCTGCACCAGGATCTGCACCAGCACAGACCTCCTTTTTGATACCAAGACCTTTTTCTTCCTTTCTTTTAGCAATTGGCTAAGTCTCACAGGTAAATAAAAAGTCAGTGAATTTAATCAAGGTATCTTCCATCTCCTTTCAGAATGCACATCAGGGAAGGTGATATCTGGGGCCTTTTTAACACCGCAGTGGTGAAATGTCACTGACTCTGTGACACAAGCAGGCCTTGATTTACAGGAGTATAATAGCGATCAGACTGGGATCCTCAGACTTCAGTGTCAAGGGCCTGTGGAGTTGGATTACATTTTCCTCCTTAGTGATGGCAATGAAGTCTTGGGGGGAAATGAGTTGTTTGGTCTCATCTGAATTCTTTCTGAAGTAGTGTTGCCTTCAGAAACTCCAACTGGCAGCCAGTGTCTCTCTTCTTGGCAGTCTCAGCGGGAAAAACAAGGAATTAGTGATCTGGGAACAACATTTTTGGCATCTCTCAGCCATCCGTGTTATCTCATTTAGCTACAAGACGGGTTGTTACCAGGAACATTTGTGGTGTCTGGGTGGAGGATGAGAGAGCATTTAGGAGACACACTGTACATCCAACCTCTGCCACTTTCTGGACTCAATCTCAAACAGTCCGTCTTTGAAGGAGATGATATCTTTTGTTTACGTTTCCTATCTTTACTCAATATCCATGTCCTTCCATCAGCCTACACCTTTCTGCATGACTGTTTGGCCCATACCCACTGGCATCATTATCCTCTGGTGCTGATACCTTGCCAGCATGCCTTGCTGGAGATCTGGCCCTTTAGCAACACTGCATGTTCTGGGAGACCTGACCTTCCAAGACTTCTGGCCAAACTGTATCTGTCTCAAGAGCTTGGGTGTTACAAGGCATCCTCTGCTCTTTCTCTCCTAAGTTTCTTGCAGTTGGCTCGTTCAGGAAATGCTGCCTAGACTGGCATTTGCTTTGCTAACTGTTTTCAGTACTTAGTACTGCTCAAGTTTTAGAGGTTGTAGGGGAAAGTGAACTAAGCTCATATGTGTAAGGGATCCCAATGTGAAGGTAGGTGTCCTGATCCTTTGGCCTGTGGAAATCGTTTTTGTAGGAAGATGGGAGTTCTGGCTGCTGCTTTTGCAGGAGATGACTGTGAAGGCCATGTATGTGGGTGCCTGGTGGCTGGACAGGCCTTGGCAGCTTGTATCCCTGTGTGTCAGGGGTTCTCACCTATTTCTTATTACAGTGGTGTCCTTGGGTACCATTTATCATCACTTCCCCGCTGTAAGAAATTTTTGTTTTAAATTACAGCAGAAACTAAGAAATTGTGGGAAAGTTGGCATCGTTTCTATTTTTCCTCTTTTGGGTATATGTCCTCCTATGGCATATGTACTTGCCCAATTCTAAACTGAAAATACCCCCTAAGGGTTGCCTCCCCAGGGACCACCTTGTTCCCACTGAGGCAGAACCAAGGTCACACATCATATGGATTTCTGGCAGCAGTCTGAGTAGTTAAAAGGCTTCAGTTCAGTTCAGTTCAGTCTGAGTAGTTCAGTTTTGAGGGTGGATGAGGACCTTCTTTCTCATTTTCAAGAGACCAAATCCCTTTGAGCTCAATCTAACCCATATAGAGATTTTACAAGATGCCTGGAGTTTGCTACAGACTAAAGCCATCCACAAATACTTTCTTGAGTCTATTGCTTTTGGTGGATCTCTAAAGAACATCATAAATGGTCAGGTTTGGAGCTTAACAGACCCCTAGGGGGTAACTGAGGCTCGAAGAGATACAATAACTCAGGCAACACCTTTTAAACCCCTTTTCTTTTTTCTTACATTTTAAATCCTGTACCCCTGTGCCTTTTTTTATCATGTGCAGTTTCTAGCAGAGAGCACCCAGAGTTCTGTTTATAGGGGACTTGGGTGTGAATTATTACCTGTGAAGCTTGCAGTCAAGGTAGTGGGTTATAATACTAATTAAGGCAAATGTCACAGCAAGAGCATGCTGACGTTGTCAGAATTAATGGCCCAGAGCATTACTACTTAGCACACCTCTTGAAGTTAATGGAATCGTATTAATTGGGATCTTGGAGGGACTGAGGGACACAGAGTACATCACTCCTGAGCAGCACCTCTGTTATTACATTAGAGCTGGAATAGCATCCAAGTTCCTCCTGCCTTTTAGGCCCCTTTTGCACAACCGTTTCACAAATGGGTGGCTCTGACAAGGCCCAGGGGAAGGTTGTTTGGTTCTAGGGTAAGAGGTGAAAAAGTCTGTTCCTGCTGTGGTTGCAGAGAACCACTCTGCCTCCAGAAACCAGTGCTGAGGACTGCCAAATTGCCTGTGGCACAATACTGAAGGGACAAGGAGACACGTTCAAAAACAGTGTGTACCCTTGTCCCTGAGTCTCATTCTGCAAATTCATCTCCCCTCCACAGCGCTTGTTGCAATGAGCACAGCCCAGGGTATTGGTGCAAGGCACAGTGTCAGAGCACTAAAACAAAAGTGTCTGTCAGCAGTTTTGAGTTCTTTTGGATATTAGCCAGTGGTAGCACTGAGACCAGTGCAATGCATGGTTAGACCTAATGCCAACAAAATTGTAGTTTTGAAATAGAAAACAGCAAATCATGGAGGGCATTTGCTTTCTCTGAAAAAAAAAAAAAGCCTGAGAAGCTGATATTTATAGAAAATCAAAACTCAAAACTTTTAATACAGTGCTTTGAGCAGATGAGGAAAAAGAAAAAAACCCAAGTTTTCTACTGAGGATTTTGATGCTAAAGCAGAATGTTCTCATTTTCATCCAAGTTTTCCACATGGGGGAAATAATTTTTAAACATCTCTCATATAAAGTAATTAACCATGGATGAGAAATGGATGATTTCAGAAGAAAAGGAATACATACTATCTTTAGATAATGGTACTAAATCCATTGTGCACTGAAATGGAAGTTTTTATGATACTGTAGATTTTTTGTGCCATTTTATCCTGGTTGAGTTTAGATTTTAAAGAAATTACTTAGCTCTGAGAAAATGTATTTTTCTGTATTAACAGGAGTACAATTATTAATTTTCCTTTGCAACATTACTGGGATGTATATTCGTGATTACTATTGACTAAATTTGTAGGGTTTCACATTCTCTCCTGGGTTAGCATAGGGGAAACATTCATATTTGCTAGAAACGGTGATGATTCAATGTCAACTCTGTCACCCACTGTGTGGAAGTAGAAACAATAGCATGGTTGAGCCAGTGCTGCCCAGATGGGAAGATCCCTCTCAGCTCCACGCTGGCCTCTCCTCCCACCTCGGAGGCTTGACTGCAGTATCTATTCAAAGTTCATCCCATATGGTGCTGGTCAGCTGAGCAGGAGCTGGAGTATGTGAGCCCTAAATCTGTTGCAGGCTTCCTGCATGATGTTGGACACACCTCAGCCTCACTGCTGGGTCTGCTGTGCAGCCTGTAACTGGCTGCAAGGGAGGGCAGGGTTTGCTATCAAAAGCCCTTCTGCTCAGGGCACTTTCTCTCAGGGCTTGTTACTCTGACCTGAGGCTGCAGAACTGCTTTGCTCCCGAGCAAGCGCAAAGTGCTCCTGGCTGTTTAAATCTGTCGCAGTTCTGTTTGAACTGAAAGATTCCTCTGTTCCTCAGCGGAGTGTGTTGTGAAACAGTGACATTTGTTAAATGGAGAACACGTAGGGCAAGGGCTTCATCAGCTCTGAGGAGACAGTGAGTAATGATCTCTTAATATCTGAGAGCTTTAAAGCTGCTATAATATTCCTCAAAGTCAGGGTAGTGTGGTGGGGCCCTGCACAGCTATCCCATGTTCAGGGGCAGGTCGCCGCTGAGCACGCAGCCAGACACTGTTCTTCAGCATCATCTCTGCAGAGGGAAGCATTAGTTGCTGTGCAATGTGCCTCACAGCCCAGACAGATTTATTATTTACTTGCGAGCGTTGCTGCAGCACCCATCACTCAGCTGGTTACCTGCTCCTGCCAGACACTGTGCACTTTGCACTTGGAGTGGTGTCTGCTCTGCCCTCTTCCCGACACAAATCAGTGTGCTAAGCCTCAGTGCATTTGGGAAGGAGGTAAAAGTTGCACAGCTGTCACCACAAAAGGAGGAATGGAGGGGAAGGTCATGTCTGTGATTGAATGGGAACCTGTGGTACAGCTGGACGGGGATCTTCCTATTTTGGATCCCTCAGACTTGTGATGCCAGTGATCTCTGTCTGGTGCCATGGCTTTGTCTTACCCTTTGGGCAAGGTCCTGGCTCTGCAGAGCTCAGAAGAAAAGGCAGGACAATAACTTCATTTAGGCTGTCTCTTCCCCTCTTGTGCCGACCTCTTGAGCTGTCCTGGGCACATGCAGAACCTGTAAAGGCTCTCTTTCGGCCACTATGACCTCTGCTGCTATGTACAGCACAAGGCTGAACTGATCCTCGTCTGTCACATGAAGATGCACATTTATGCCATTTGAACCTTGGCCAAATAACAACTAAGTGGTAATGAACTGTGTATTTTTGGCTTCAGAGTCTCTGGGACAGAGGGATGGAAGCAGAGAGATGATTTATATCCTCAAGCCTGTTATTTAGAAGCAGTCATGCTCCTCATCTTTCTGTAGACAAGTGGGAAGAGTTGTAAATTTGCCATATACAGTCCCTTGAGCTAATGCTTATGGGAAATGTCATTTTAAAACATTCATTTGTCCTGGAGAATTGAGCCTGAACAGCACTGCCATGGAAATAGGTACCAAACCTAAAAATAGATGGATACTCTCCATACCATCCTTAGTATAAAGAATTTACTATCAATATAGACACAACAGAAGAAGCAGGAGGGAAATTAGGTCTCCTGAGTGGCAATTCACCTTATTAATCACTGCCACTGATGACTACTTAAGGGCTAATTAAGGGCTAACTGTGGGTTAGGAGAAGTGAACCAGCTGCCAAATAGGCATGACAGCGTTGGGCATTTATTCCCTGACGGATCAAACTGTAAACCTGGAAGTGTACCCCCTACTTTAGTAAGCATGGGACTACTCACATTTGAGACTTAATCTGAAAAACAATCATGCCTTGTTTCTAAGGAAAAATCTTGTGTGTATGTCAGTGGGAATACAAGCATTACATGAGATAAGGTACAAAGTGTGTGTGTCAGGATCAGGCCTTAGAATTTTTGCACTTCTTCCTTTCTGGACACTTTTATGAGGACTGTGTTATTCTGTAGAACCCACCCCATGCAGAAGCATTTGTTAAGAGTAGGAGTGGTGAGTTTTGTGTGCAAATAGTCTGGTGTTTAAGTATCATCACTCCCCCATGCCTGTGCTTACCACCCACATCAGGAGTTTAAGGAAGAGGTGAAATACAGCTATTTTGTGTACTTTGTCTGTTTTCCTTGCAAATCTTCTTTCAATCTGAAATGGGGATTTTTGAGGGCTAATGTAAAAGTCAATAGATTCAGTTAACTGGATTGGATTCCCTTTTAATTCTAGTAATTGTACTGGCTTGACTGGAGTTGTTACTGATTTACAAGGAATTGTCATTTGTGCCATGGACTTCTTCTGTGAAGGAAGAAGCCAAGCCTCTCTATTACTTTATGTCTCAGTTTCTCCTCTTCCACCTTCACAGTCTTGTTCCTTGCTGTGAGTGGAAAGAACCAAGTACAGTGAATCCCCAGTGTCTGCTCTGGCTTGTGGGCAGAGCTAATGACAGGTCCTCAGAGTCCCAGCCAAAGACTATGGCATGAGCCTTCTGGCTGTCATGCTTAAGGCTTCCACTTGTACCTGAAGCACACAATTTTTCCTACTTGAATATTATAGTGAGGTATGGGGATAAGACTTTGCCTATTTGTCTGGAGCTACATCAAAGTAATGCTGCAAGCAGATTGCCAAATTCCTTTGTGCTCTGGATCTGCCATTCTTCTGGTGTGTGCATGGATCAGCCATGCCTGAAGCTCTGCAGGGGCTGATGAAATAGGGCTTCACAGGGTAGCTGCAGCAGACTCATGGTCCTGAGGATGTCGGGGTTCTGCTTGCCTGCTGGTTCCCCTGGTCCTGCTTGGGTGTCTCAGTGCTGTGCTAATACACTGCGTTCCTTTGCTAGCACTGTTACATTCCTTAGATCTGATGCTCTCTGGCTGTTATCGCCCTTTCCCATACAGCTGTTAGGTGCATTTTCTCTTTTAATTGGGTGTTTCATGTGTCTGGCAATGGTGAATGCCCTGTATTTTCTAGCACCACTTTTGTGGCTATCTGAACTTATTTATTTCTCTCCCTCCCAGATAAATTGGTTCTGCATGGCATCGGGTCCTCCCTCACTGCAAAGAGGCAGAAAGAAAAAAATCACTTCATAAATTCCCCCATTTCATCACCTGCTGACTCCAGTTCACCTCTACCATTTTTACTGGAGTGATCGTTTTGTTTACTCTCTGTCTGGTACAAACTTGTCCACAGTGCATTACGCTTCCTGGGAACCTCTCTGTAAGTCTGGTACTCAATATCTCTTTCTGGTTCCTTAATAATCCTCCTAACTCACTTCGCCTTGTTTTTATAGGTCTTCTAGTCCCCTTGCAGATAGTTCATATCTTTAATACAATTCTCTTTATTGCTTGTACTCCTCTTTACCTTCTGGCCTAAACACATTGGCCTCTAATGCCTCGGGTTTTGCTCCTAGTCTAGACTCCTGTAATTAGCACTGAGCTCACAAAAGGTGAGACAGTAATTTTACAGAGCTGCCCATGAACCCATGAACCAGTGCATGTGAGAGAGCATCCAGGGACAGAGCCTGGGTTTCTCTGCCCCCCAAACTCTCCGTCCCCCAAACTGTCTGCCCTTGATGCTCCAAAGGCCCTGCTGTTTTCCTTTTTTGTGGTCTATTGCTATTTCAATACTAACTTTGACTTTTATTAGACCTGTTTGGCAATTACCACAGTGGAGCTTGGTCTGCAGGTGTCTCCTGCTTGCAGATAAGAAAGGTGCCCCTCTGGTAGTACTAGGAGGGCTGTTATCTCTCATTTTTAGGCTTATATCTGCAGAAAGTCTGATGCCAGGTCAGGGGATGCAGAGGGGTGGGTTTGACTGGGTCCTCTAAGGCATGTGGAAATTAACATTGGTCTCTCTACGTGGACCCTTTTCAAAACTTAAATGTCTAAGTTAGAAAAAAATCTTAAGGGTATTCCAGTATTGTACTAAAGCTGAGAAGAACTTGGGAAATTCATGACTGATGGAAATGGATACTAGGGTGTTCCATAGATCAGGGTCTCTCAAAGTAATCCTCACATTAGTTTGTTCTGCTTCACGGGTCGCTTTTATGTTTGACGTCATTGATTATGTGTGCAGTTCCTCAGATGTACTTGGGACTGCTAGCAGAACAGGAACATCTCCACAGGCAACATGTTAACAGTGTGAAAATAAAAATCCTTTCTCCTTCACATTGCCAAGATAAAACGAAGTGCTCTCCATGTCCCTGACCTGTCACCCAAGTTCCCATCTTGCTTTTTTGTCTGTGGCAGTAACAATGATACGTGACCCAGCCGGATGACTTTCCATTGAAGGAAAGGCCTGGTAGCTGAAATGCTGTGAGGTTATTCAGAGGAGCAAACATGCTGAGGAACAATTACATCTTCTCCTTAATGGCAAAAAAAGCTTTGTCAGTATGACTTCATCTTCCTGGTGTGCAGAAGCTACAGGTGTACTTTTAAGGCCCTACAAGAGTTAGCATCTGCATAGCATGTCCTGTGTACAGTATTGCTCTGCTTTGTCACTGGAACTTTGAAACACAAAAGCTTGCATTAAAGTGGAGGAGATCACAACCAAATAATACATAAAGGGCACTACAGTGGAGTATGTATGATTCTGGTGTAACAACAAGAGGCAGTGGGGGCTTTGGCTTTGGAGAGGAGAATGGTGCTGAGAACTCTGGGATTCTTTTGTTTTCAGAACCAAAGTATGCCATGGAAACCTGTTTGCCTTTTTCCCTGGCTATCATTACAAAAATTAATAGATATAGGTAAGAACACAGTGTGTCAAATAAAGTATTAGAGACACTGTTTCATAAGAAGTTACAAGCAAAATTAATTTCCGTTTTCTGGGAAGTAAATGATACCCCAAGGCTTCAGGGACACATATTGGATGGTTAGAATATGAAATGCATGTTCCCGTCTCAGAGAGGGGGGTATGCGTGTGATTTTCTATTCTTGGTTATTAATGTGTGTATTTTCTTTGTCTTGCTGGAAGAGACAAAAACAGAAATAAGGAGTGTTCTGAGTAATTCCCCACGCCTGTGTTTGTGCAGGACTTGGCATGCAGTCTCCCAGGTCTTCTGGGGCAGAGGTCCTTTCCCCTCCCTGCAAGTCATCTAACGATAGGCTGAGAAGAATTCCTCTGTTCCCACGGAAAAGGTTGGAGATGACCAGGTAAACTGTCTGCCAGAAGAGTTGGTCTCCCTCCAGTGACTAGAAGAACTATGTCAGTGAGAGTGGGTTTCATTGAGTTAGACTACGGGTGTTAATTTTGTTTAACTGCAGGTGCATGAGAGGTGTCCCACACCTGCGGTCACACTTGCAGAGATACTTAGTGGGAGTTACCTGACTGCCTCTATGTTTAAAGACTCCAGGAACTCTTTTATTCTGTAGAAAACAACAGAGTACTGAAGGGAAAAAACCCTTTCCACTTTGAGCAGTTGAGAAATTAAATGGTAAGATAAAATCCCATCATTCTGATTTTCCTGTTAGCTTCCATCTTCTGATATCATGCTTATTCTGACATCAGTCATGAGAACTTCTGGCTTGTTGAGTTAAGGCTGCACTATGCCTTGGAGCAGGGCACACCATCATTTCTGTGCTGTCTTTGTTTTAAGGATTCGTAGGAATCCTGGACCTGAGGTGCAGTCTGGGAGTGAAATCAAGACAGGCGTCACAAGGAGATGATGCTTTTGAAAGAAATTTCTTTTTTTCATTCTTGTTTTCAAAATAATCCATATTGTCTTCCATTTCCAATTCCTCAGCAGTTTCAGAACATTTAATTAAAAGGTCATATCCATCTATGCCTGGTACCCTAGATAGCTTCTTCCTCCACCTTCAAGAGAAGCTAAATTTCCCTCGTGAGGATAAATGGGGAAAGTATTAGGCCAAAGTGGGTAGATACAGTTTCTGTGGAACATGTGGAGGAGGAAAGCATATGTAGAAATCACATCTCCTGACAAGACTGCTCAGGCAAGACATTAGTCACAGGCTGGGAGTCAAATGGCTTCCTGAATAACACCAGGAAACAGCAGCTTTCATCAAATGACGCATCGCAATATGATAGTTTGGGGCAAATTGCTTAATGCATATGCATTTCAGCTTAACTCACTGTGAAATAAGGACAACACAGTGTTCACTCATCCCAAAAGTAAATACGTAGGGAAGGTAATAAGTTTGCCAGATATTCATGCCATGGAATGATTTATCAGAGTGTACTGTGCACTGAAGCTTGTGCACTGCTGCCTGATCTTGACAAACATATCATTTCATATGGAGATATGTGGAAGCATCTACTTAATCATCCTGGACTGGAGAGGTTTTGCCAGAGTCCCAAGTGGGAGGTTCCATTCCATGCATGAGGAGTGCTCCTGCCCTCTTATACATGACAGTGAAATTTCTGTACTCGAACACTCCGAATGCCAGATGCACATTTTCGATGCATGCCCTCGTGCCCACACCTGGGGAAAACTGGAGAGGCTCCATTCTTGTACCCCTTAACCAGGAGGTTATTAAAATGTGAACTCCATAGTTAAAGCTGTAAAGCCAGTTTCATAACTCACATAGAAATGTTCCCTCTATTTAATAAGGCAATTCGTTGATCTGCAGCAGCAAATTATACTTTTTGAGCATTTAAGTAATACTTCCACTTGGTTTCCAGTTTACGAGGCAATTTAGTATTGCCCTGGGCTCACTAGTGCTGACTGTACAAAATTTCTGGTATTGGGCATTTAGTCAGCATAGAAGCTTGAACAAAGTTATTGCTATTTTGTGCACAATATGGGAACATTTCTTTTTTAGAAATCTCCCCTTTGCCCAGCTACCACCAATGCCATTGGAGCATATCCAATTCTAGCAAGCAAATCCAAAAGGAATGGATTAATCCAAGTGAGTTATGTAGGCAGCCAACATCAGGAACAGCTGGCTCAAAGAGGACATGGTGCCAGATTTCTAAAGCTGGCCTCACCTGGTCACCATCTCTTCAAAAGCACCAAAGGACCTGGTGTCTCCCCTGAATAATGGGAAGAATTCAAACAGAGGAATCAGGTGCCTTTAAGGAAACTGTTTCAGAAAGATCCATTGAACATTTGTGGTATTTTTGTTTAGCACTAAATAATTTGAAGACAATTTTAAAATTATCCTAAAGCTGTTTTAGTCTTCTATTTAGGTTAGCTCATGTAATGAGAGATATTTCTCCCATATACAAACCTTGTCTCATCTGTGGTCCTAGACCATGGCCATCAGGATGGTCACAGCTGAAGTCTTCTATGGGCAGCAGAAGTTCCCTGACCCCATCCACTTGCCATCATGGTTATTGAAAATCTGCCAGCACTCTGGAGCTGATTTCTGGAGACAAAAACATCCTGCTTGTAATAGTCCTTTCCCCAAATGGATCCTTCGTCAGCTAAAAGCCCACTCTAGCCTGCATTATTTTGGAATATTTCAGAACCCATTTATTCCAGGATATTTCAGAACATTTGTGAGGCATTTCCTTTAGGTGGCAGCAGGAGTACAAGAATATTCAGCCTTCATGGTCCCCTGCGCTGCTGTGATGGCATGGCTTTGTGCTGAAGAATGTAAACCCAGTTTTACAAGCCTCTCATAGCCTAACACACATGAAAGTTTATTTTCATTATTAGAGCAACTTACTGATGAGCTGAAATCATGAATCAAGACCCCGTCACCTGTCTGGGCAGTCGTTAGGGTCTGTGCATGTAACTCCTATGATAGTCTGGACACTTTAACAATCATGGAAATGATGCAGACCCTGCCTAGGACATCTATCTGGACTTGGTATTGTCTACACGTAACATTGTGATGGAGTGTGAAAGGCAAGGAGATGGGGAGATGAATGTTCAAGATTGTGTTGCATGTTCATCTGTTTTAGGGGTCAAGGCAAAACTGTCAACACGTTAAACACAATTGCAGTAGAGCTGTAAACTGCAGAAATCCCCGTTTCTGGGATAGCCCTACTTTTTGCTTATCTGCTGGCAGGCCAAAAGATATTTCTATATACCTCCCGTCATTTTCAGACTCTCTTCCTTCATGTTTGCTTTAGAAGGAAATTCCCAGCTGATGTGTCCATCACATTTCCTGGGAAATGTTTTGAAGTTTATGGTCTGTTTGTGAGACAAACTTGCAGTATCATTTTGCTTTGAACATCAGTATGCCATGGGGTCTGTTGGGATGAGGGACTGGGATCTGGAACTGTCAACTCTGAACTCCACAGAATGCCATTCAGGCACTCCTATCCAGCTGGAAATGAGCCAGTAACTCTCAGTACTGAGGGGGACCTGTCTCAGGCCAGTCTGGCCTTGGGCTCGTGGGAAGCAAGGCAGAGGCTGAGCTATGCCTGTTGTCTCTCCCATACCTGAAGTGACTGATGTGGGATCTAGCTGGAGATCCATGGCTGGGGTTCTCAAGTGATTGCTTGTATGCTGCTGCGTAAGAGTCTGCTCTGGTTTAGACCTTTTTCTTTCTGGGCTTGCTAGCCTCAGATTTCTCATTTCTCAGTGCTGTTCCAGAGGAGAAATACAGTCTCTCCTGTGTGTTGGGCTCCTGCCTTCCCAAGAGGGCCTTGAAATGGCCTCACCTTTTTGAGGAACAAGCAGGTCCACCTATTGCAGTGACTTGTGAAAGCTGTTGGTATAGTTCCCAGTATCCTGGTGTTCTCTGTCATGCTCAAACCTCCTTCCATTCATCTGTCAATGAACAACTACTGTTGCCTCACACTCTCCTGGAGCCTGGCCATTTATCTGGCTTTTATAGGGAGTAAATAATATGCTCAGTTATATGTCTGGAAGTAGTGTTCTGTACAAATTCCTGGGGCAATCAATATACAGAGTCATTTTATGTTAGAAATAGCTTGTTCCAAATGGCCATATATATCTTTATTATACTGTAAATTCTCACACTGTCACTGCCATATATGCCTTATTGCACAGCTTTGGTTGCAGAGCAAGCTTCTTCCCTCCTTCCATTTCCAAGCTTCTTCCTCTTTTCTCCCATTCAATTGGATCAAGGCTTAGGAATTGACTGAACTCTCCAATGCACCCCAAAAATCTCCTTCTCTTTCTAATCCAAGCATCCTGTTAGGATATTTTTCTTCCTTTGAAGGCCCCACTGAAGCTCTCTGCCAAAAAAAACCAAATCAGGCTTTGAACATCCATGCCCTATAGCCTTACTATTTTGGCCATGTTTCTTCTGTCAAAATTATTTCTATGGCAAAAGCCTTGAGAGCTCCAAGCCAGCACTGAGCCCTGCACTCCCAGGTGCTGTATGCAGAGCACAATATGGCTTTGGTCGTCTTGAACCAACAAATCTACCAGAGGGAATCTGCATCCTTGGGTCATGGTCTCTCCGTATCTGGGGACCAGTCTGAAAGGCTTGTGAAAGATAAAAATGTGGGACCTGGGCAGTCAGATACAGTGAGGACAGTTCCAGCCACATCATAGAATATAAAATGCATTGGCACTATGGGCAGGGATAGGGAGATTGGTGGGTACTGCCCCTCAGCAGCTGGGGGGCTGCTTCACAGACATGTCAATTAACTAGAAAATATCTGACAGTGGTGTAAGAGAGGGTCTTGGTAACTGTGAGTCTTCCCTGTGGGGAAAATGTAAAAAAATCATGTGAGAGGCAGAGTGTGGTAATACAGATAGAGAATGAGAGTCTTCACACACAGGCACAGATGCTGTTCCCCTAGAAGCACTCTCATTCTCCTTTCTGTGATGGGGAAATGAAAACTATTTGCAGGGTTAAAGTTATGGGCATTGGAGACAGCAAAATAAACAATAATGGCTTGGAGAGAAGACAGGAAGATGAAGCATGGCTGTGCCTTGGGGACAGTCACTGCTTGCACAGCATGTCTTGCTGCTGTACACCATCTCAGAGTGAGTCCCACCTTCAAAATTTGAATTACTTTAGGGGAGATATTTCTTTTTTACTGTTTTTAGCCCTGTTGTGCCCAGAGAAAGTGAGCAGGGCTTGTCCTGCTCTGGCACAGCTGTAGCAAAGCTCTGGCTAAGTGAGAGCCAGAAACTGCCATAAAAGAGAGGGATGATGCTCATGGGGGTGAGGAACATGGGTTGTAGTTTACGGTGGGTCTCAGCTAAGCTCAGAAGAAAGAAGCTTCTTTGCAAGTCCAGCAGATTTGAGCAAGTTCTGAGGAGGCACTAAAATGTCTTACTGGGAAACAGTTTTTGTTTTTCGGAATGAGTGTGGATATCAGGTGCATCCACTTTGCAGGGCTGGGCCTGGGTGGAGGGGCTGAAACATGGCCCACAGGTCTGGGGCTGAGAAGTTTCTCCCCACCCAGTAAGAAGTCCCCTTGGAATACAGTATTTCTGTATGCCAGGAGCTGGTACTCTGCTTAGCACAGAGGCACCACATCTTCAGCTGTGAAGACAGTGGTTGTGAGTGAGTCGTGACCTTGGACCACTGCTCTCAGGGGAGATGTGTTGCCAACTCCGTGGCCTGACAGGGGATTAGTGAAGCTGCTCAGGGTGGTTATGTGACATGTTTGGGAAGGCTGTTTGTAAAGCCCTGGCCCCTGGGACAGGGCCCACATATCTGTGAGCATCACCTCCCTAACCTGGACAAGGTGTGAAACCCCACCACGGCTCCCAAAGGCCAGCACTGCTTTTGTGGGGAGGCAGAGCTCTGCTGGAAAAGCCGATGTAATCCAGCAACATGAAGTCACAGCTGGAGGCAACAGGCACATCCTTTGCTGGTGTAAATCACTGTGACCTGATTGATTTCAGGGCCAGCCTTGGTATTGAAGATGTTGCAAAAAGTTCTTTGGAAGGAGTCTTTAGAGAAATGTTTCCCCCTTGGTCTTCTGTTAACTTGCCTGTGATAATACATCTGCAGTTGCTATCACTGTAGAGCTTGCTCAGAAGAGGAGGAAAGGAAAAGAAAGAAGAAGAGAGGCTGCTGTTCATCTTATTGACCGCTTATTCACTTCTTTAAAAGTAATTAGGGATTTAATCAGAGTTTCTATGGATTTTTGGGGGAATCTGTAATTAAAATCTGCACAGTCAACTTGTACTATATACTTAACTTTCTTCCAGAGCTGCTCAAATATCTTTAATATTCTCATGTCCTCTAATGGAAACTGTCAAGTACCTCAACATAAAAACAAGCAGCAAATCCCCTGCAACAGGCTGCCAAACTGCAGCCCCCAACAGTTTTTTTGTTGCGAGGAAAGGTCTGCTCTGTGATAACAGCCCAGGCTGTAGGTTAACAGGCCTGATCGACTCCAAGCTGATTTTTCTCTAATGAATAGAGATGTTTCTTTTCATCAGCATAGAGTGCAGCGTATGGAGAGGGGGAACGGAAGTGGAAGAAAAAAAAGCTGTCTGACTGTGTAGGGATGGAGCCAGTCTCTTGATAAGCTTTCAATTAAGAGCAGATTAAAATTAGGTTTATCTTCTCCTGAAAATGGCAATGACGTTAATATAATAATACAATGTAATAACTTAATAACCCAGTTGGAAGTGACTCATCCACGTTGGAAAGATCACAATTTTGCTGGTTCTGGGAAGGTTAAGTGTGTCCATCCCTCATTCCTGCAGGTGCGCAGACACCCATGGGGAGAGGGAAAGCTGGACAGTAATTCACAGCCTGGCTGCTTCTCCTCCCGGGAGGTTTGGTGTGACTGACAAGGGAGGTTTATGGTGCAGAAGTGTGTGATGGATCCGTGTGTAGAAACAAGTGTTGAGGCTCAGCAGAGTCCTCCACTGCCTGGTCCTCACTGCCTACGCAATGCCATTGCTCCACCAGGGACAGGACGGAGACCCGGAGCTTTGAGGTGTAGCAGCTGGTGTCTGGCATTGCTAGGAAAAGATCCAGAGTCAAACACCCCTGGCTGGCTGTTCCCCAGTTCTCAGTCCAGCCCATCACGTGTATTAAGGACTATGAAATCTGCTGGCCATAGTGGGGGTTTATTCCCTCTGTTCAGGTAAAGGAAATAAGGTTCCTCTGCTTCAGGAGACTGTGTGTGGAAGCTGCCCTGTGCAGTGTTTGCTGCCCCGAGCTCAGGTGTTAACACCTGAAATGAACCCAGACTGTCACCTGAGAAGAGCCTGACTGAACTGGTGTCATTGGAGAGTGCAGCTGCTCGTTCTGCTCAGCCTGGATGATCTCAGATGTGCCATTTGGCTGCAGGGACAAAGCTGGTAAATCCATTCCTGCAATCAGGAGACCTGATTTGGCTGAGGATGATTTGCTCATCTCGTTCCACAGGATGATCAACACTAGCCTGTAACTTGTGTGTTGGACAAAGGACTTGTGTCTGTCCCCGGAGAGGTGTTTTATGGAGGAGGGTATAAAACACTACTTCTCTCTTGTCATGAAGGTTGTCATTGTCATTGTCATCATCTTGGTCCAGAACCTGAGCTTTACCCATAAGAAGTGATTGGATTAAATTAGTTGTCTTAGTAGAGCACTCAAGACCTCTAAATAATAGAGTGTAATGATACAGTTATTTTCAGCTGACAATGTCTAAGCACTTGAATAAGTTAATGTGATTTTGTGTGCTGGCCACTCTGTTTTGTGCTGGAGATTTGCTGCACTTCATCATGTCCGTTGCTTGCTTGTGTTCTTTAGTTTATTTAGCTGAGAACAATGAATTAACGCAGGTTCCCAGTAAGACAAACACTTACCTGTGTCCAAATACAAAACCTTTCAGGGCAGTATTTACTCATTCCTGACCTCTAATGTGGGCCTAACCTTTTACCTTTTGAGTTGAGTGACTCACTGTGGTTGACTGCAGGATGGGTCTGCTCAGTCCAGTCCAGGTGTAGGGTGGACAACTTCAGTGATAAAGAAAGTGAAAAACAACAAAAAGGAGCTGACCTAACAAGGAACTGCCAGGAGAAAAAAGAAATGGCTGAGAAAAAAGACCAGATTTCTTTCCCTTGGCAGTATAGGCTGGGATTTTTTCACCAATAAAATGAAGTGTGTAGAAGTTTTTGGTGTTAAAACTCTGGCTTTAATTCAGAAATGCCTCTAATGCACTGAAAAGTCATCCCACAGAGAGTGACAGCCCAATAGTAATGTGGCCATGACTAACCCAGTTCCTTGTGGTCTTCCCTTTCCCATTTCTGACCGTGGAGCTGGGGATGTTAGAGTGCGAAAAGAAAACTTCGCAGCCTCTGCAGTACTGCTTAAATGCTCTTCTTCCTCAATTATTTGAGGATAGTGAAGGTAGCAGTTTCTTCTTTGGATTTATGCTGCTTTAGAATGTTAAGCTGTGGGCTGCTTCTGGGCACTTCTGTGTCCCATCAGCCATGTCCCATGTCCAGCAGGAAAACTGCATACATTTTTTAACACTGTCAAGAGAAAATTAAAAACATGGGGTATTTTGCAACACAAGTCCAATTTTTATTGTAGCAAGGATACAGGCTATTTTCTTGGGCTTTGGCCTGTATTATTTTTGCCTGATTTTGAAGCAGTTATTTTTTAATAGTTTTCCATTGACTGACACAGGAGGCTACTTGTAAAATTATAATAGAGAAATTCAAATATCACACTTTATAGAAAAATAAGACATTCATACTGAATATAGTAAATAGGGAAATTTAGCCTTTGACAGCAAGAACAAGCTCAGCTGATTGTGGATGTTTCTGAGGATGCTTTTTAGCTTGGTACCTTCTCAACAGCAGAGTCAGGACTGGACCCCCTACTTGTATGTGTGAAAGCTCCTTGTCTTTATTCCTGAGCAGCCAAGGCTAGCCAACATTGATAACTATATTCACTATTCAATAAATGGTGTTTATTGTTGTTGGAAAAAAGTAACTCCCCTTCTGGCAATGAAGAAGGTGAGACTTGTAAATAGAGATCTGGAAGCAGTGCTGTGCCTGCAGATACAGCGAGTGTTTGACAGAAAGGCAGTAGAGCTGGATTAGGTATGTGTTGGTGTGCAGGAGCAGAACAACCCTGTCAAAATGCAGACTCTGCTTGCTGGAGCAACTGCCATGGATGAGACCCTGCAGAAGGGAGATACTGTGCAGTATTCCCAGCCGTGCTTACTAAGAGGGAGTTCTCCAAATTATATGGGATGGGAAAAGCATGCTGCCTAAAGTTTTGATATAATTTCAAATGTAAAATGTCTTTAAGAATATCTTTAAGAAAAATGTTGTACACTGGCCATGTCGTAGAGACTGAGATGCCCAGTAAGGCTTGTCACACAGGTCGCAGGTGTTTTCCTTTGAATATTGCTTGTACACAGAGATCAGTGTTCTTCCCAAGCATCACCACTCACCTGGCACACTTTTGCAGGTTTTCAGCTCTCAGGAGACTTTGCTCTGCTCTGATCTCCCGCCGGGGTTCTCTTTGTCATTAATTTCCTCTAGAACAGAAGCACCTGAGCTACAAACTCAGAAGCTGGAAGAGCTGAAGGAATATTTGGGATTGTGCCACTTGCCTTGTTGCTGCATTTTTCCCTGAGCATCTTTGGCTGCAGTTGGAAGCAGGCTGTTGATCAAAGTGGACACACTTCTATCCTGGTAATACTGGTTTTTTTAGTTATTCTTGTTTTGCTAACCCACCACTTCACCACCTGCTCTCTGTGCTGAGAATTTGATTGAGGATATACCTTGGCCTCTTCCCTAATCTGAGCCTGGCAGTATCTACAGGCAGGATGTGGAGAGGGCAATGAGCATCTCAGGTGCTGGTCCTTGGCTGACAGTTTATGCAGCAACCCCACTGGAGAAGCCTCTCTTTCTTAAATATAGGATTCACACAGTAAGTGCAGGTATTGTGGATTGTTCCTTGTGGCATTTATCTCTCTGATGTGTGCAGCCAGCTCCCTGTCCTGAGGCTGGAGGACTCTTAGTTGGCCCACTACTTAGTTGGGATATAGATGTTTAGTCTGTTTTAATCTGTTCCTCACAAATCAGTCCCAGAAGCCATTTCTGCCACTTTCCTCCCAGTGTCATGCAGTTTGTCAATACCCAGCCTGCTGCTGGGGATTTAAAAATGTGTATGTGTATTTTTAACCAAGCAGTCTCTGCACTGAGCTCTTGGAGAGCAGAAACTGAAGGCTGTGTACAGGGAGGCAAAGCTGGAATAGGGAGGAAGAGCCACCAGGATGCTTGCTGTCTCTGACTGACCCCATTGAGGACCTGCTCAGAGCCCATGCCTTGTTTGGAGCCTGTCACCTCAGTCATTGGGGAGCTGCTGGAACAGGCCGGGAACAGGCTGTGCTAGTGCCAATGGCGCTACACAAAAAGGCATTCACAAATAACAAAGCTCTAAAACACCCTGAAAATGAGTGTCAGCAGCTTGAATTGGGGTCAGTTGTGCTGTGGTGAGAAGCAGGCCGGGCTGGGGAGCAGGGAAAAGACTTCCCCCTCTTCTGCCTGCCTGGAGAAGGGGCTTCCAAGGCAATGGGGAACACACCTGTTCCTGCTGACTGTCCCTGGGAAAGCCAGGCACTGACAGGGGTCCTTAACCCTGCTGCAGACCAGGGTCTGGACACCCTGGTATGCTTCAGACCTCATGTAGATACCCGAAAAAAGCATCCTCTCATCTGCAGAGCTTGGCTTCCTGAGGCTGCTGCAGGCAAACAGGTGCTGCCCACAGACCAGCAGTTCATGTAGCCTCCTGACTGTCTGCAATGCCCTGAGCAGCCATGGACAAGTTACCACCTTGCTCTCTGCCTCAGTTTCCCCGTTTTATATCAGGATAATAATACTATGGGGAGGGAGGATGTGAGTAAGGGTTTTTGTGTCATTATGGCTGTCACTGGCTGAGGGGCTGCTGCTGCCAGAGGGAGAAAGGCAGAAGGATATTTGCCTTTACCATTAAACTAGTGGCTGTCTCTGGCCACATCACAACACCTCTTAATGTTCCCTTAAAATGTTCCCTTAAAAAAGGAAGGAGGGTCCCCACAAGGTCCAAACAGCACTAGGGCTTTTTAAGCTTAGCTCTGTACCAGCCAGTCTGTGGTCCCCGTTTGCAAATGTCTGGTCTCTGGCTAAAGGACACTCTTCAAGTCGAGTCCTAAGGACCCACCACAACAAGGTATGTAAAACACTGGCTTTCCACAGGCTACACTTGCTGCATGAGTCAGCTTTGAGGAAAGAAAAGATTTTTAATGCTGAACTGAGTGGGAGCAAAGCCTGCTCCTGTCTCCCAGGTACTGAATAGCAACTCAGCTGCTAAAGGACCTTGCCAGCAAAATTACTCTGAAGTGCTGTGTGTAGGGTTGAGCCACCAATGCTACCTGCTGTAGGACATGAGGTGCAGACCTGGGAACATATGGGATGCAGTGTTGCTGTTCCCCACACTGGAGTGGTTAGTAAGTGTGCAGATACCAGCTGGACAAGTGTTCAGAATTCTTACAAGTGCAATCACCAAATGCTGTCTCCTGAAACCCTGGGGCTGCTTGGCAGCAAATTACAGCAGAGAACAGATGCCCGTATGTTATTTCACTGGTCAAAAGTGGGGAGAACAAATTAAAGTGCCTATTTTAGCACACTGAGACAGCTGTGCTCTTCTCAAGCCAGTTCCTGAGAAGTCACCTATCCATGCTTGATGGAAGGGAAATGATGATGCATCTGGTGTAGCAACAGCCAGTTAGCCAGAAGTGGAGGAGCTGGCAAAAGCTTCCTGCTGAGGAAATCTTTGGATGACACCTTGGCAAAGACCAAGGGACAGATGTGAGCCCCAAACACTTCCCACTAAGCAGTGTCAGGTGCCTTTCATGGGACTGTCAAGTGCCAGGGGAGAGGGGGCTGTGACCTACACAATGGGGCATTTTAGGGCTCAGCTGCAGTGGGTGTCAGGTGCTGAGTAGGATTTGTTCACTGTTGATAATGACTCTGAGCTACCATCAGCAGAGTGAACTTGGCTGCAGGAACAATCTTTGTCTGCTTCCCTGCAAAGCCAGTCAGTTACTTAAGGAACCTGTAGTGTTTTTTAAACAGGACAGATGTATTAAGTACATCATGTTACTGTTAAGCCTTGGTGCACTCTGGAAATGTCTGGCATTCTTATTCTTCTGTTAGCAAAATGAGGTTGAGGAAGTTTAAGTGACCAGAATCCCAATAGATTCTGGCATGAAGAGAAAGTGGAAAGGTGGAGGTATTGTCATGCCTTACCACAGGCATTAGAAGTGATGGTTGGATGTTCTTGACTGTACTTCTTTATTTCTAACATAGTTCTCATAATAGAAAGGAATTTGGAAATCAGGGAAAATGACACTTCAGTGTTAATAGATCCCAATAACCAAACTGATCAGAGGATGCAATCCCTCCCCATATATCTACATGGATGCTGAGCATATTTAACTGTTTCAGCATCCAAAATACTGTGTAGTGATTCTCAGTGCTTTCTTTTAACCCCTTGCTTAGAGTGGTTTCTATTTCACATGACATGACTTAATTTAATTAAACCACACCAAGTCTAAGCTGAAGTTTCCTTTATTTTATGTTTAGGAGCTTACACTTTGGAATAAGTTCAGCCTGTGATATGTGTGGTTTTGGGTGCTCCTGGGCTATTTCTGTGTGGTCCAGAGCTGGGAAAAGTCACTCTATTAGCAGATAATAACACCAAGCGGTGTCTGTCTCCTGAAAAAGTTCTTATGGATCCAGTCAAAAAGTTGCACATGATTGTTACAAAGTGCTGACTGCTTTAAGACAAAAGAATAATTCCTTTTCTTTTCCAGGTGAAAACAGGTCCCACAGATGAATGCTTTGCTGAAGGTCCCTCAGAAAATGTAAAGCAGACTCAGGAGATGAACCCAAGTCACCTGACATCCCACCTTAGCCAAACTGCCTGCCTGCATTATGGGAAGCTTGGCAAGAAATAAGGGTAATGAAGCTGCCCAGCTGCCTGGAAGAATGTCTCTGCTGCTACACAGCAGGTAATCCTTTAGATTTAAGAAATGGCATAACTTTTAAGGAGGAAATTTACAAAATATGTAATCTGAAGACATTGCCATGTTTAATGCATTTGCTGCCAATGATTTTCTTTCCCTTGCTATACTGTTTACAGAGCAGCTGGTGCAGAGCTGTTGAGCTTGCTACTGAAGATGAAAGGCTGGTTGTTTTTCAAAGTCTTTTGTGCCTGTTTGCTCCTAACTGGAGCTGTCAGTGTAGATGTTTTTTATTTCCTTTATCACTATAGGTCTGAAGTCCCTTCTTTAAAGATTTCCTCAATTCAAAGAAAGATTTCTTTTGCTCTAAGTCCCAAAAGACCTGAAGGGTCTTTGCTCTTTTGTTTGGGCTGAAGACTCCACAGGCAATGCCAGTGCCTTCGAAGGGTTGTGGAAAACCTTTAACCCTCAGACAGCCAGTGTCCCAGCTGAAGTCCTTTGATGAAGGCATGAGGAATTCAGTCTGTTCTACTCATTTCTGTGGCCTGGGAATGAGAACATCTCTCTTGAACTATAGAGATGCAATGAAAAACTTCCAGGGATTAATAATTAGTGGTGTTTACAATAGTACATAAAGGATGGAGCTTTTCCCCTCAAAACAGCCACAAAGAGCATGTGTTAGGCACTGTACAAACCACCACAGAGATGCTCACTCAAGTTGCTTAAAAGCCAAGTAATCAAGGCAGCAGAATCTTCCCCATTCCAAAACTGAGGCACTAAAGTTATGGGAGGTCAAGTCATTTGCCCATCATGACAGGAAGATTAGACAAAGCTGAGAACTTAAATCAATGTACCTTAACAACCTGATTTTCCTTTTGTGTGCCACCTTTCCTGCACTGAAATAGGCTGAATTACAGGATTTTCTCTCTTTCATATAGTCTGTCTGCTGGTAGTTCTGCTGCTTGGCAAGGGAGTTATCTTAGCAATCTCTCTGGTCAGTCATTAAATCTGCATGATCTCACTTTTTGGAAATGTTTTAGCCAATGAGTTTCTGTCAGAGAAGATCTGGTCTGTAATGGCAGTGTGAAAGGCAGTCCCTGTGATGCTCATTTCAAGCATGCAGCCTTCCCACCCAGCCTGCACCACCAGGGTTATCAGTCACTCAAACCAATGCTCCTACACAGCAACATCACCCGCCTGGAAAGCAAGTCTATGCAAATCTCATAATGAAGCTGTACTGAAAGAGATGGATCCTGAGTGCTCTCTAAAGTGCTCCTCATCAGTGCATTCAAGTGACTTTCTGACTGATGAAATGTTCTTCAGCTAAATGTGCTTTTCATTTTTATATATGTTTTCTGTAAATGATCCACAAAAGTGATTCCAACTGGTATTTTTCATGTTGCCCTCTTGCCCTGCTGCCAACTCCCTGTCCTTGCTGACCAGAGTATAGCCCTGGAGAGGAGCTGCAGCTGAGCTGCTTGAGAGCTGTGTAGGGCTGAAAAGCCCATAGTCCAGCCACTCTGATTTTGGCTGAGTAAGAGAGAAACAGTCCCAAAGTCACAGTGTTCACAATGGCCAGAGCAGATCCTCCTGTTCTTGCTGAGCAGTTGGAATGCTGAGCAAGGACTAAATCAATACCAAGGGTGCCGAAACCAAAGGAAGAGTATCTCTAGATGTATATCCAGTTTTAATGTTTTTCACTTAGCAGAAATTGATGGCAGCTGGACACTGTGAGATCCAAGCAACTCTCTGCTTGCTCATATAAAATGTTTTCTTCCTAGTTTATTTCTTAGGACAGTGTGCACAGCAAAGCCCACACAGAATGCACATAAACTTCCTCCTTCTTTGCTGTTTGTGATTACCCATTGCAGAATTGAGATTAAGCATGCATGAACGTGAGGAGGGTGACATTGCTGCCAAAGAAAACTTGTGTTCTACATCTCGAGTATCAGGTCACCAGAGAACTGTGTAAAGAGTAACCAAAATGCATATAGTTATCACTAAAGGTGACTGACTCTTAGCAGGGCATGTAGTTCATACTCTCACTGTCACATTTAGAAAAATTGCACAATATACAAAAAACATTCACCAAACCCAAAAGATAGCAGTCACATGATAAGTCTGTTCAGAACTGGAAAGTTAATGTGAATCTTACATTCTAGAGCATTGCCCTCACTTGGCTTTGTCAAACAGCCTGATCTAAGAATGGCATGAATTCTTATACCTGATTCTGTTACCAACTTTGCTGATGTCTGTTCTAAAAAAGGTTTGTTCATTTTTATTTTGTAAATTTTAACCTCCTCAAGAAATATCATAAGTGCACTAAATATATCGTCTCTTGCCACAGAACCCTTTTTGGCTTGATAATTAAGAGATTGATCACCCCCAGCAACAGACATGAAAGTTTAAACAGTACATAACTGTTATCTGTACTAATGCAATAAAAGTGGGTTTACTTTTACAGTGGTAATTTTAGCAGCAGTCTAAATCAACACCCTGTTGATAATCAGACAAATCTTCCTTTAAAGAGAAATGCAGTGCAAGTGAGCTTGTTAGTATCATGGGCTTATTATTGTCTCTACTTTCCTCAATCAGGTTTTATTCATGCTTTTACAATAGGTGTAAATTTTTATATTTCCTTAGGCAAGCAGAAGAATGAACTGAACATCTAGAAGATTACTTAAAATAGGTTATGGTGATAAGAAATAGACAATCATGTACAATGTTGAAAAGGTCAGTGGATTAGAGTGCTGATTTCTGCAAATGGGCAGCCCTGCTCTGCTGGGGCTGGCAGGCAGCTGAAAAAGTAAAAAAAAAATGACTGGGGGGTGCTCAAAATCTGGTGGGGTGTTTTCTGTGTGGGTCTGTTAGGGAGTTTGGGAAGGAGAATGGTGGGGAAACATTTCTGCAGTATGAGGCACAGCCAGTGGGTGAATGGTGTCTGAAAGAGGAATTGTGTTGTGTGAGGTTGAGGACTTGCTCCTGTGTCAGACCTAGGCTCCCTCAGCTGTGCTTTATCTTCATCCCTCAGTCCTGGTCTGCCTTGTGCCCAGGTACAGGAGAAGTGAGGAAGACCAGGGAAGTGGCTTTGTGCCTTTGTGTGTGATACAGTGACAAACACTGCTCTGTGTTGGATGCTCTCAAGCAGTACCAAAAATGTAGGGCAGCCAGTTTTATTTTTCCATTCTCTTGACAATGTTGCTTTAAAAAGTTGAAAGAAATCAGTGAGATATTTCTGGGCTAAAATTTCATGAGTGCTCGTGTCAAGGACAAGCTTGTTGCTACACATGACTATTTTCAGGCTGCACTGGTTCTCACAAGCAACATGGTAGCTGCTCACACTTGCGTTGCTTCCAAGGTGGAGCTTCTGTTTTTCTTAAGTCCAGCCAAAGGAGTTTGAGTCAGCCACAGGATGCCCATCAAGCCTCTCTCTGGAAACTCCAGTTGGATTTATGCATGTGGTTGATCTGAGAATCACCCCTTTCCTTATATGAGGACTGTAATTCCTGTTGGCTCCAAGGAGAATCTGTTCAGTTGAATAACTAGACTGGCATGTTAAATATGGTCCTTTCTGCTTGTTTAATACCTGGATAGCCCCTTGCTGTCCTCTTCTGAACCAAGACCACTCCTAACTCCGTTTGGATGCTCCATGCAATGTGTTGCTCATGCCTGACTAGGGACAGCTGTTCTGGGTGAATGGCTGCACAGCAGAAAATGCCGTGGTCCTGAGGATGCCCCATCTCAGACAGGAGTCACCACCCGGTGTTTTCCTTTCAAGTCACCCTCCCATCTGACTGCTGTTTTATCAACTCATGAAATTTGGTTGCAAGGTGCTATCATTCCAATTTTCAAGCAAAAGGGGAGAAATGGTGGTGCCAGATTCAGTTCAGCATTAACTGAAGGCAGTGACGTGCATTACATTATTGTTGGCCTTTTTATCTCTGGTCCTTTCTTTTTTTTATGACTAGCAAGATGACAGTAAGTCAGCTCAGGCTGCCTGCTCCTTGCCTAAAGGGCCATGAGAGTGTTTCAAAAGATGGCTTTGTGATGGCCTCTCAGACATTTTAAATGTTAAGCCTTGTATGTTTGCCAGAATGGAAGATTCCTCATAAATCAGTCCTTAACAGAGCAATTTCACATCCTATGGTAGAAATAACCTCCTTTTCAGCCAATAGGGATGGATTCAGCCATGATCTGGCTTCTGAAAGGCCTGATCAAACTTGCAGGAATACCCATTTCCCTGAGCAGGGCCTGCACCTTCTTTAGTTGCTTAGTCAAATGGTTCTCCTAGATAGGATGGGTATAGCAGCCTGGTTCGCTTTGTCCTGGAGAGCTGTGTCTCCAGGCACTCTTACCTCATATTTTCTGCAGTCAGTGAGAGATGGGCTTGGCTTTGATATCTGTTTGGTTTTTTTCTTGGGAAGTGAAATGGAATCAGTAGCTCCTTTTAGGTGGGCTGCTGGATTGCTGCTGAAAGGCAGTGAGACTGTACCTTATTACCAGTGGGGAAATGTAGGGCTGATTACCTTATCCATCAGGGCTATAAAGAGCATAGAGGCTTCCACAGCTGATGGAAGGGAAAAAGGCCAGGGAAGGAGAATCTGTGGATCAATGGCCTTTCCCATGCTGAAGAACAGAGAGGTAAATCCATCTGTCAGCTGATAGCCCATCACCATGGTTCTGGAGTGACTCAGAGGACAAGCACTCCCCACCTGCATGCTGGGAGTAAAAGGTTCATTGAACTTCTGTTGTGTGCCCTGAAGCCAAAAAATATTTATTTCATGGACAACTCAGTGCTAGGAGTGACCTTTCATATCATATCCTTTGGGGAAGGTGCTTGGCTCTGGTGCTTTGTGTAAGCCCATCCTTTGTCTTGGTTTTGGATTTCTTTTGCCTTCCCATTTCTGGCTCACCTTGGATCATCCCATGTCAAATTACATTCATCCTTGCTGCCTGCCAGGATGGGGCAGGGGCCAAAAATACAGAAGGTGCTGCACACACAGCTTTTACTGGCAGATACAGCTGTGCAGTCCAAGCCAGTGGTCCCAAAGGTTTTTCCTTAGCCTGTAAGCAGGCAGGGAGCCTGGTGCTTTCAATGGCTCTTGCCTAAGAAAGCCCTTTGTGACTTGTCCTGCAGCAAGGGGTTAACTGATGCAGACTTGCCTCTCTCCAGGCTATCTATCCAGCCTCAGATGGAGAAGAGGAGCTGCTTACTGTGCCATCTAAGCTATGTTTGGCCATCCTGCCATTTGGGCAGACCTGCTGCCCCTTGCTGGCTTGCACATGAAAACCAGCTGCCTCAGGCAGCCACACAGTGCATCTGCCACAGCTTTCATTGGCATGACCAGAGTCACCTGTTCTGCATGAATGGGGTTGACCAGCATCTGACAAATCTCTGCACTGCTGAGATCTGTTGTAAAGCGCAAGTGACCAAGTACTCCAATAGCACGGCTATAAAGCAGAATTTAGCAAGTAGTGGCTCTGCCCTGGCATGGTTGCCTTGAGCTTTAAGCTTGAATGAATTGGGCTCCTTCCCCACTTAAAACCACCTGAACCCACCGTGTCCAGCAGAGTCACGATATCTGTCACACAGGCAGTTTTTTGGGTGGCCTTGGCTTCAGATTCAGTGGCTCTGGCAGCCAGCACATAGCTGAGGTATCTGAGAGTCTGCTCCAGTGAAGGAGGGCTGGGTGGGGTGCACAGGTGGGGCAGATCTGGCCCATGCAGGTGGCAAATAGCCACCCTTTTTGCCCTGCGCTTCCCTAACAGCAAACACAACTCCAGAGCTCGACCTTGGCTAACTGGAAAATGAGCTACATTCACTGAAGAGGCAGCTGAGGCAGTGTAAACAGGTGTTGTGACTCACTGGCAATTCCCTGCCTCACTGCATGTGATTTGTCTGGGCCAGCGCTCCATTAGTGAGGTGCAGAAGTAGAAGGAGAGTGCACTGGCAATGCAGTTTCTCTAGAAGATCTGGAAATTTAACAGCCTTAGAGAGTTAAAGAGGCACATTTCCAGCTCACCAGAATGTCTGAGATTTAGAAAATCCTCCTATCCCGGGGCAGAACAAACTGCCTGTATTTTGAAAAGAATGCAAACATGAAAAATATGGCTTGAGGCCATCAAAATGTTTTTGACATGTTTTATATCAATTGTAAGCTTTTATTATGTGTTTGCAGATATTTTATCTACAACAACTAAAATCTTTGAAATTACACATTTGAATAATGCTGAAATTTCATTCTCTCTCTTATTTCTTTATATAAAGACAATACTCTCAATTCCTTTCCCCTGCAAGCCCACATTTTTCACTGGTTTAAGTGAATCCCTACTTCCTACTTAAAATAAAAATCACTTGGTATAATGTAAACCTGCTTGATTCAATTAGAAAGAGCTTTTGAGGAGCAAAGTCAGGGAATTTATCTCTTGTATGATAAATGGTGTCAAAGAGGTTACCACTGGATAGAAAATTAACCCCAGAACTAGTTTTTCCTATCTTCTAGCTCAGTTTTAAATGCTGGTAATTCTGTCTTTAGTTTGAGTCAGGAAATCACTGTAACAAGCCTCACAAAGCACCTAAAGGTCATTTAATTGTGAGACAGCAAACAAACAGAGATGAACATCCCCAGGTTTTACATTCCTAACTGCAAGCAAAGAGATGAACTTCTCATCCACTGGCAGTTCATTCCAAATCCCTCTAAAGGGCTTCAAGAAAATGTGTGTTGTTGAGCTTTATCCTCAGCTAAGTCTCCCCTCATACTAAGGTCTTGTAGCTACTTGACTACAACTTCATCGTGGTGTGTGACCTGCTGCTGGGCAGGACGATGCCTCCTCCGATGCTGTCAGAATGAACTGTCTGGATGTACACATATTCATATGTATTGTGATGATATGTGACACCTGTTTTTGTTTGAACAGTTTGCCCTGAGGAGGGCTGAACTGAGGTGCCAGGGAAGCAACCCTGCCTGGCCAAGATACAGCGGAGGAAATCTCTGCCGTGACCAACAGTAACAAACTGCAGCAATTACCCAATTAAAGCTAAGCCTGCCTTTAATCAATACAGTCAAGTTAAGAGGCCCTCGGGATTTTTGTGAGAAGGAGGAAGTCCTAATCATCGCAAAGGGACTTGCTCCTTTTTATACCAGGTTTGAAGTTGCCCCCAAACTTGCAGATGCTAATTTTGTAAAAGAGAATAATTAGTTTTTAATAAAGAATTTGCTCCTTGGGAGGTGTGGGGATGGACTGAAAGCATTTCTCGGTACAGTTTAGAGTTCATTAGTGCACCCATCAGGGAAAATGTGTGAGAAAAGTGAAATCAGATGAATATTTCTTATTTAACCTCCAAACCAGTAATTCAGAAAAAAAAAAAAAGCAATTTCTTCTAAATCTGAGTTCCAGGTGACTGCTTTTTATCTCAGCTCCATTAAATTATTCCCCTGCTAAATTCTCATGAAATAGGCTTTTTGCTCCAGCAGACGCTGACTCTGTGAGATCATTTTGAAAGCAAAACATTCTGTTTTTATTAGTAATGATCCGTCTTCCACCCTGGTGCTGTGAGGGGCTTCAGGAAGGTGTTTGTGCCTAGGTGTCAATTTTCTGCACTGAATCCCTGTTTTTTCACTGATGTGGGGACAGGCAGGGTGAGCTGGTTCCTGCTTGTCTCCCTGGCTGTGGGTAGCACTGGGGTACAACAGAAAGTCATGAGAGCACCTGGCAGTGATTCTGCCTCCAGACAAATCAAGAGGCAGCCTCCCTGGCCTCACACTCACTGCTCAGGCTTGTAGCTAGATCCTTGTCACCCTCATTCCCACTGCAGTGTGAGACTGCAGAGAGGAGACTCTCTTCAGTCTGTTATGGTAATTTCTTCCTTCCTTGGTTGTCCCATGTGATTCATTCCCAGGTTTTATTTCTATGTGGCAACCACCAGACACAATTTTTCTACAGGCTCCTGTTTATTCTGGACTTACACATGGCAAGTTTCCTACACAGCCCTTTTTGAAAACACAGATTTATTTGCTTTTACTGACTCTGGTCAAAGCAGCTATTCTGAAATCCTGTAGGGATGGAGCATTATGGGCAGGCAAATGTGATGAGCTGGAGCTGCTCCACATACCAAGTGCAGCTAGTTGGAAATAGCCTTGACCTTTTTATAAACTGAAGTGTTGTCCAGCCCTGTTTTCACTGACCTGACATATTAATGTGCTGAGGGGACTGGGAAGAACTGCCTCAACATTTCCCAGGTGGTCTTTTCTTGGGGCATATTTTCCTTGACAGATTTCTTCCTGTGCATGAACTCTGAGGCAGAAGGAATCTTTTACAAAGATTTTGTATTACTGTCTATAATTTTTATGGCAAATTGAGCTCCCTTCATGTTGTTTTTCTTCCCTTCCTTCCTCTCCTTGGTGACCTCACAGCCATTAGTGCCTGAATTCCAGCCTTTATGTGTCTCATTTTCTCTCTCTGCTGTCTCTGAGGAGGGCTCCATGTCCGTGACCCAGTATATGAGGCTCGGATGCTTGTTACTGCCTGAAGGGCTGTTGACATGGCATGATCAGACTTGGACATATCTGGGTGTGTAGAAGACTCCAGAAGTCTGGGATTCTCTGCCAGAAGGAGCAATGGAAACAACAAGTTAGGTTTAGGGCTTCCAGGCTCTTTCCTCTATGCTGGGAAGCCTGGAAGCCCCCATACTCCAAGGATTTGCAGGGTCCTCACTGTGGGAATGAGCTGGGTTCCCTGGGCAGCCAGAGGCTACTGAGGCCTGTGACCCAGATATCCTCACTCCAGTGCAGTCTTGCCAGCATCCAAGGAGGAGATTCTTCCTATCAAGCTGTTTTACTACAGGTTTGGCTTCACAGGCAATGCAGAGCCTACGTGAGAGGAGTATCAGGTCTTTAGTCTCAAGGGATGCAATAGCATTTTTTCATGTCCTCTGAATTATTCTGCCACAAGCATCTTGAACGTCTGGTTTATCTCCTCTAAATGATCCGTATGTTGCTCATCAATCATCCTTATTTCACAACTAACATGCCACAGGTGGTTCAGCAACCTGAGCATTTGGACTGAAATTATTGTATTTTCTGGAGCTCTGTGTCTGAACCAGGGGGAAGCTGCTGGTGCATTTGAGATGTTTTGGTGCTGTGAAAATGGGGCATGGGGTGATTGGGTGGATGGCTGGTCAGCCACCTGTGTCAGGCTCTGTCCTTCTGCATGCCAGCTCTCAGGAGCAGCAAATTTCAGCTTTGCAGTAGATTATGAAGGCAAGACTGAAGAAAGGGAAAACTTATTTTCTTTCTCAATTAAAGAACTCAAGGTTACTTTGCCTTAGGAACACAGGTCTACCTGCCTGGCTTGCTCCTATTTCTCTGCAACCTGGGCTTGAATGGCAAAGTGATTCTTGCATATGTAGAAATTGGGGGTGCCTGAGAAATGTTCACCACTCACAGGAGGACTGGTTTTTTGGAGAAGCTGCTTGTCATTCACCAAAGCCTAAATCTAATTTTAGGCGTTAAGCTGAATATGAACTCTTGAAAACATATGGCATCAATTCTGCTTACTGATCAGTTTTGGTAAGTTGGCTTGATATAGTCAAATTCTTTGAGTTGCTTTCCATTCCCCAACAAGGAATGTGAAAAAAGGGGGAGATTCTAGGGCTGAGAGAGACCAGGTCTGGCCAAGCTAGGTCCAATGTACCTGTTTTAGCTGTCTATCCTCCCTGTATGACCAGCGGTGTCTTCAGGAGCCCTGATCTGGAACACATGCAAGTTGGGAAGGGACCTCACCAATAACTCTGCACTTAACAAAGCCACTGAGTGGTACAGAAAATGCAAAAGACTACTCCAAAATGCATGAAATGATGAAGTAAAGAGTTAATGAATCCTCAAGAAGCTTTAAGTTTGCATAGAGAAATCAGAGAGGGGAGGTTCACCAGTACATTTCTCTGGCCAAACCCACAGATGAACATTAACTGAATGTCTCCAGGGACAACAAACAGAACAATGTTACTATGGGGCCAAGAGTTTGTTTTGCCACTTGTTCTCTTTACCACAGAATACAAGTGCTGCTGTGGGTACAAGAAGAAATAATCCTATATTGGTACCCTGCATTTATCTCGGACACATCCTGAAGTTTAAACAGGTCATAGTGCTCTTCTTTTCACTGGACCACTTCACTGCTTTCTCCATGGAAATCCCTCTGTCTGGGGACACTCCGCTGACACCTTTGCTTGAGACTCTTCACAGAGATTTCCGTAAGTAACATGCTTGGATTGTGTTCCTGTTCTTTCTGCGTTCCCTGGCTGGGAGTGCTCGAGCAGACAGACGCCGTGTGCGGAATGTTGGTGGGAGTGGGCTGTTCTGAGGCAATCGTCAAAAATACCCATGCAAGAGCCTCAGAATGAGAGTTGTGCAAATCTGCCCTGCAAACCTGTTTCTGATGTACGCTCCTCCAGGTGGGAATCTGGGAAGCATACAATGTAACCTCCATGTCCTGCTTGTATTGCAGATCATTAATGCTCTTAAGTACCTGGAATGGTTTGACAGACACTATGTGACAAATTGTTCTGAAAAACATATAAGGCTAAGGAAAAAACACCCTTGTTTATAGGGAGGAGAAAAGCAAAAGGCGGAAAATGAGCAAGCTGCTATTATTTTTTATGAATTAATCACCCATCTTCAGATCTGACTAAATACTCAGAGGAAGTTGGAGTCTCTTTTTGCTCTATTTTCAGCTATCGCTGGAAGCAAAAGTGTCAGAAATCTCTGTGCAAAGCCTGTTCTGATGAGATTTCCAGCCAGCTTCATGAATGAAGTTGGTTTGGATTAACTGTGAATAATTTCTTGGGCAAAGAACTAGCAAATCATGGGTTCATTGATCACAGACTCCTCTGTGCATGGTGTCTGACCCAACACTCAATAAAGGCAATGAGAAACCCACTGGGGCAGCTTATGCAATAGCTGTGGAGCCACTTTGCAGTTCCAAAGCAGCTGGAGTCAGCTATTCCTAGACACTGGAAACTGGATGGGAGGGAAATTTGCTTATGATCCATTCACCTGATTCATGGGGGTTTGCATCAGTCCCAGGGACAAGTTCTCTACACCATACACTGCTCATTTACAAAACTGGTGTAGAGGTGAGACCTAGTAAGAATCAAGCTCTCATCTTTTCCTCCTACTGCTCTGATGCCTTATTTTCCAGCAGTAATTAACAGGGACGGATGCCTACTTCTTCTGGGATTGTTTAACTGTGGGGACAGTTCCAGGGCTGTCCCCTGAGGCTGTCTCCACAAGTAACAGGTTTTTAAGTTATGCCTCTGTATTGATCCCCTGTCTGAACAATTAGCGGTGGTGCTTGCTCTGAGTCCAAAGGTGTCTGCAATCAACCCCACAGTGATATTCAAGGAGAGCACTATTTTAAAAGGGTGTCTTTCCTGAAGTGTGCTGTGTGTTTTGAATGTGATAAGCTACATGGCAGGACCTGAAACAGAGACATTTGAGGAAGCTTGGGAGCTTCTGATCCTTGAGCCTGAGACCAGCCATACTTCCTGACTTTTTGGCTTGGGAGTCTCTGATTCAAACACACCATTTTCACCTGCTATCCATATCTTTATCATTCCTGCAGAATAATCACTGTTTTTAAGATGCCTGCCTTGATATAAAAATACAGTTCTCTGCATGACAAAACCCTAAAAATCTTGTAGCTGGTAAATAAAAATTATTGAGAATGATTGTTTCATTTGAGGCATCAATAACTTCAGCAGAGCTTTAAGGAGAACAGCTCAGCTTCCCTGAAAATGGCAAGGGAACTTTTTTGTGTTAAGTAGTTCACTTTGCCTGCTCTGCAAACTCCAGCTAAGGCTCCTGGGGGCCAGATTATCTGGAGGTAGAAATCCAATACTGAATGTCTGGTGGGGCATCAGGGCTACCAATTCTGCTTGTGAGGGTATGAAAAGCTAGTATGTGCATTGAGAAGTAAAAGCACTGACTGAATGATCCTTCAGGAGCTGTGGATTCAGTTCTTGTTTCTATACAAGAATTCTATGTGTTCTATGTGTTTTCTGCACAGCCTTGAGGTGGTTACTCTTCTCCTTGTCTTCACATGGGTTCAGTTGCTAGACCAGTCTTGTAGTTGGTGGAAGAGAGTAGGAGAGGTTAGGCCTTCCATCTGCTTCTTTAAGCAGCTTGGACAGCCCCATGGCTAGCAGGGCTTCTTCTTGGAGTGACTGGAGTCAGCAAAGTGCCAAGGCAGCAGGGCACTGTGGTCCTTATCTCCATATGTGCTGTCACTGTGCTCCTATGAACCTGTAGCACCCAACTGCCTGTGGAGCCAGTTGCCATGCAGGACATGGCACTTACAGGGAGCATGCTTCAGGCACTGGTTTTTCTTCAGAGCTTTTCTTTTAGAAGGTGGATAGTCCTCTGTCACTTCTCAGCCTAGTGGCAAAGTTACTGCTGCTGGCAGCCCTCAATTTGGGGGCTGACGCAGAAACACAGGTTGGAGTGAGCCTGCTTGAAGGGTTCTGTGCTGATTAGGGTCACATGTTATTGCCATAGGGGCAGTTAATTGAGGGGGGTATCAATAGACAACAGACCACCTCTAATTTTCCTTCCCTGCCTGTTATTTAACAAAACTATTGAGGGAAAGGGTCCATTAACTATACTTTTGTCTTTAATTCTGCAACTGCAGTAAAAGCCAGTATAGGAGAAGCCTCTGAATACAGAATAGAATTGGTTCTGTAATAATAATAATAACTTGCTTTCCCTCTTTGAAAATAAATATGGTCCTTAGTAGAGAGACTTACCCGTTGCTGGCAGTCAATCAGCCCGGACAATTTGGGCTCTGAGTACTTGATTAGAATAACTTTAAGGAAAATTGCCTTCCTGAATCAAGTAAGGATCCATTAACCTGATGAAACAGGGTTTGCTTATCTGTGAGGTTAAGACTCATAACACAGCTTGGGCTGCATTAGATGAGGCCTCCTTTAGAAGAGAAAGTAATAAAAACACCATCTGTCATGTCTAGTCAATCAGACCTTGTATAAGAGAGGAATTATTCCACTGACTTTACCATTTTAAGATCATCTGTTTGTTAACAATGGGAAATGTCAGGAATGCTGAAAACTGGTTTTGTGCCCTCAAATTATTTCTAGCTGCCTTTATCTCGGAGACAATTAATATTAATCTGAGTTTATACAGGGAAGAAATATTTCTAGATGAATACAATGCCAGACCATTCCATGTTGAGTCTCGCGTGATTTATTGTTAGAGGTAAAACTGAATGGGAGGTAGAGGGAAAAGTGCCATGTACACTTTTCTTCTGAAGGTGATTATTTCTATAAACAAATCTCTTTCAAGTTGCTAAGCACTCAAAGGTTCTTTGAAGTCAATTGAACGTATTCAATTCACTTGAGTGGCCGCCTGCATCTTAAAGGACTGGCATGGCTGGATCTTCTCATGTAGCATAGGCATAGCTGGAAGTTGTGGAAAAGGTGTTTGCATTTTTTGGCACGGACTTATCAAGGTTATTAAATGTTGTCACTAATGGATTTCTCTGACAGTGTGGTCCCCTCTGGTTACTGAGGAGTACTTGGAGACATGTAAAGACTGAATGCCAGACAGCAAAGACAGCTGTGGGCACAGGAGGTGGAAAGAGTGGTGGAAAGCCTTTGCCAGTGTATCCCCAGCACCAGTATGCACCAGTCAAGGTGGAAACACCATCTCCTCTTGTCACACACCACAGATGAGACTGCAGTTGATGTATTAATGTACACCATTGCCTGCTGCTTGGGTATGTGCCATGCTGCTGCCCAGCACATTCTGCACTGCTCAATGGCTTCTGGGTGGCCACAAGCTGGAGAACACCAGAGGTGGTTTTTGTGCGCCCATGGAAAAACCATTTCTTTGCTCAGGGTTGCTGTTTGCACAAGAGAAGCACACAGAGTGTTTGTAGGTATGTGGTGCAGAACTCAGCTGTTGTGTGGTGGGCACAACCCCATGCAAGATCCCAGGAGGAAGGAGACAGGCTGGGGGTAGAGGGGGAGGATTAAAGCAAATGCTTAATTCAGTATTCAATCACAGCCAGAAGATGTGCTCCAGTTAAGCTAATGAGACTGGAGATCTGGGAGAAAGATGGTTGAGGAGGAGGAAGACAACAGGTGCTCTGGGATGGCATCAAGGGAAAGCTGAGCACTCCTGGTCCCACTGATGTTAGGTGGATCAGATACCACTCATCTCCTAGGAAAAAAGGATCTTTTTTTGGGAGTTAGCATAAGGATGAAGAGTCACAGATGAATTCTTCCTTCTATGAGAGTATAACCCTTCTCCCTGCCAAACTCTGAGGGGATTTGTCATGAGTGCCAGTGGAGAGCAGACTGCCCTGGGCACAGAATGGCCAGGACAAAAAGAACTGTGCTACAAAGTGTTAAGGTCCCTGGAGATCCAAACTCTGTATGGTTAGATCAACATTAAAAAAAAGGAAAAAAAATCTCTAATTTTGTGCCAGTTCCTCTGGGACCTGATGCAGGGAAAGCCCACATGACTGCACTTCCCCCTGGAGCTGGTGAGAGCTGCTCCCACTGACTGTGTTAGCAAATTGATCCCCATGGTCACTGCGGGGGGAGGCTGAAAAGAATGGATGGCACTGCAAGCTCGTTATGAAAATGCAGGGAACCAGACTTAATGAATCTTGGACGAGCCCCTAATCTGCCTGGCCCTTGGTGTGGTAGTAGATGAAGCTGGGTGGGGAGGATCTGATTAACAGCTCGGTGGAAATGACAGTCCCTAGAATGCAGAAGGTCGTATCATATCTGTCAGTGCTTGCATCTGGGAGGGGCCACTGTCAGAGAGCTGAGATCTCTGTGGATTAGATCTGGAAGGGGTTTTTTTTATCAGAACAGAGGTATTTTTGGGATTTACATGTTCTCTGTCCCTGGCAGCTTGCCTGGATGAAATACTGATTACACAATTGCAATCTGACTTAAACCATAGTCAAAAAATCAGCTGCGTGCTGGGTTATGGTGAGAATACCGTCTCTGTGATGGCAAAGATTTGAAATTGTGCAGTATATTATGTCTCCTGACACAGGAAAACTTGCAGAGAACAATGAACAGGCTGTTTACTGTGGGTGTATGGAAAAAAAGTTTGAAAAATTGGAATTAATGCCTTCTCTGAGATTTTCTTAGTCCAGTAGCCAGATTAATGAATGAAACCACTTGCCCCAGATGTACAGGAGATTATGCTGCTTGACGCTTGTTTTATGGGCAGTGCAGTTAAGGTTAGGAAACTTGAAATAAGTGGTCAAGGGCCTGACAAGCAGTGTAGTCAGAACCAAACCCCAGGGTCCTGCTGTCACATCCTGTAGCCCCTCCTTCACTGCCCAACAGACCCCCCCAGTTCCAGGCATCCCTGTGAGCTGGCTGTGAGGAATAGAGTCATTATAGGATTTCTGGTTTCTCAGTACCAACTGCCTCTCACTGAAGCCAGTAAAAGCAGCATTTTGCTTAGGAGCAGGGTGGGAGAGGAAACGGGACACACCACCAGAAGAGAGCTTCTGGTCAGCTGAGAGATCAGTGCAGAAAGAGAAATTCCCAAGGCCGTATCTGTATCCGAGGCAGGAAGTGGGCACGGAGAGTAGGACAGTGCACCCATGGGGTGGCTGAGGCACTGGATGCGACTCTCTTTCAGCGTTCCTCCAGACCCAGGCTGCTGCAGGCTGTGATGTCTTCAGTGGCTCATCTGTCCCTCAATGCCCGTGGCACAATAAATCAGTAGCTGTTTCTCACTTGCTCTGATAACACTGCAGACTGGGCAGCTGAGCAGAGAGACTGCTGGGCTGGCAGGTGAGAGGCTCCAGCGGAGTCTACCTTCATCAGGATGTTTCTTCCTTCTTTTGCTCCTTTCTGAGATGGAGGTACTCATATCTGCTCAGAGAGATGTCCTGAGACCTGCTGCTGAAAGGCACTGTGTGAGATCCTGCTTCTAAAACCACCAGGGAGAAAATGTTCTTGGGACACCAAATGGTCCTCAAGCGTTTTTCCAAAGTTCTGCCTCGCCACATACATCTTTCTTCCAGCTGCAGGGAAGCACCTCCCACCTTCTCACACCAGGAAGGGGACGACCCAGCTTCAGCTCCAGGCAAGTGGACTGGGTAAACCTTTAGATTTTTCTGTTTCCAGGCTCTCTCTGTTATTCAGAAGTTTTGAACACAGAGCCTGAGTTGAGCCTGAGCCAGACAAGTGTGGCACTGGGTGCCTGAGGGATCAGCACACCTTGTGACAGTCAGAATTGATCGCTTGCACCTGAGAGAGACAGATAGCATTAACTACTGTGTTAGAAACTGAGCTCACATGCCCTTGCACACTTACCTTGGCTCTCCTTTTCTGCATTTGTTTTTTTTTTCAGAGCACTCTCTCTGTTGCTAACTTTACATACCTATGTGAACACTAAAAATAGCTATTGTTTCAACTAGGAATGGTCTCTAAGAAGTGGGCAGCATTCCTAAAATGCCTTAAATTTCTATAAAGGGAGAACAAAGGAGTATCAGGAAGGGCAGAACATAGAAACATCCTGGGACTGGACATGTTTCCACTGCCTGGAGCACCTGGATGTACATTTTCTCTATGTCTTGAAATTATTGAAACCAGTGCTACCAGTCAGTGCATGGTAACTTATACCATAGCAACAACTATAGCTTAGAAGTGGAAGGGAAAAAAGCTGGAAAGTAATTCAAGAGGTCACTTAGCCCATCTCTTTACTGACAGCCTGAATAGTTAAATTATTCCTGAATTTCTATGCAATATACAGCTTTCCTTGGTATTCACTTGCTGTTATTCAGTGGTCTGTTCTGAAAGATCGCAAGTCTTATTCTGGAACCAGCTTCCATTTTTCTTCAGTGGTTTTGTGATACTCTCATCTCGAGAGCCTAGAAAGTAATTTAAATTCATGGTTGTACTTTGTGCTGAGTTTTCTTCATTTCCTGCCTCATCTCTCTCATGCCCTGTGTTTTGCTTGAACATTCCCTCCAATGAAGAGAAAAATCCTAATTTTTCCTTGCTATGATGGCCTCTTGAAAAGTTGTTCAGAAATAAAAGCCCTTCCTCATGTGTTCCCCCTCTCCCACCCAGTCTTCTAAAAGAAGTCAAAAGTGTTACCAAGTGAAGCTTTTTATTTTTCCCAACAATTATTCTCCCTCCAGCTTTTCTTCTCTATTGCATTGTCTGGCCTGTAGTGCTCATATGTCTTTTCTGCTTGTTTTTCACAGTGCTTGCCCACAGTCTCAGGCTGCTGGCTTTGCCATGCTGTGCTTTGTACTTATCTGTGCTGTATCTTTGTATAATATGAATAACACTCCTTGGATCCTGGCCATACTTCCTACATTATAGATTTAAATTCTTCTTACCATCTATCTTTTCTTTAATATCTCTTCTGTGCACAGCCTGCTCTTTTGTAGCCATTATTAAAGTTTTGCTTCAATCCTTCTTTCACAAGCCCCTCATGATTTGCCATCATCTTTTTATGAGTCGTTCATGCTGTTCTTCTTCTTTCACTTCAGGCTTTGCATCCCTTGTTGCTCTATCAAATGAATCATCATCTGTAGGAATTTATTCCTCATTTCATTTTGGAATTTGATTGTGATCAGCTTAGACTGCTCACTATTGCACATATAAGTAACTATTGTTGTGTGCTTCTCTTCACTCTTCAATTCAGGTATCTCTCTGTGTTTCCCTAGTGCATCTTTCTAGTCTTCCTGCCCAATTCCACTGGATCATCCTATGTCTAGCTAATAACAAAGTTCATCAGGAGCTGCCTGCCCTTTTGTAGCCTTGATTGTATCTTGAGGAGATGATAATAGATATGGGACCTTGAAGCAGGTGAGACTTGAGCGCAATAAAATGGTGAAGGATGCAGGTGGCTTCAGGGCTGTGATGTTGGGTGATGGAGACCCCATTTTACTCTACTGCGGAACTCACAGAACTTCACTCTAAACTACTTCTGTGTCTGCAGAAAATATCTGGGGTTTTCCCCTGCAGAGGAGTTTCCCTAAAGCCTCTCTGAAAGAAAGTCATAGCAGTTTAGAGGAGGTTATGCAGGAAAGCAGGAAGGAGTAAACAGTGCAAGCACAGTAGGAAAACCGTTGGTTCTCCTTCAGGCAGCTCATGGCTTGAAGCTGAAAAAGGGTCTGAGGGAACAGCTTGTTAATGTTATATCTGCTTTGCTGTGTGATATGTGAAGAACTGGGAACTGAAGCCAGTCTGTCAAAGGTTTGTGAAACCCTGTGTGTCCTCACAGCCTTAACCACTAGGTGCCCCACCGCTGGAAACATTGACAATCAGGTTTGACAGGGCTCTGAGCAACCTGGTCTAGTTGAGATGTCCCTGCTTGTTGGAGGGGAGTTGGACTGGATGGACTTTGAAGATCCCCTCCAGCCCAAAATGTTCAATGATTCCGATAGTGAAAGACATGTATAGTTAAGTCCAGCTCTGTAGCTGGTGTATAGTGTCAAAAATTTGGTTTTATCGCCAGCTGTAGATCCTGTCTAGTCACAGAGCTGGTCCCTGTCCTCACCCAGAAGTAGTAATTTTATTGAAAGATAGAGTAGCTGCAGTGCGAAGTTCATGATTGATTGTGAACATCCGTGAAAGGTGCCATGCAGCCTCAGAGGCTGTATTCAAGAAAGGCAGATTCCCTATGACATTTGGGAGCTGAGAAGAGATGAGTTCAGATCAGAAATAACTGGAAGTTTAACTATTTTATTGGTGGCCAAAGGATTGCTGTTGTGAAGTGAAACATTAACAGCAGGGTGAAAGGGAGCCGGGATTGCTCAACGAGGTTCATCTTCAGGCACAACAGAGCTGGGGTTGTCCAGGGCGCAGGAAGCAGCCGGAATGGCAGAGGGGGACGGCACACCACAGCCTGCAAAGGAAGCCCAAGCTGGTGAGGAATTTTTAAAAGATTTCTTCTTGCTGATTGTAGGAGAGACTGAAGGCAAAAAAGGCATGAGGAGGGATGAGAAGTTTGTCTGATTGTTACAGGTTGACTTGCGACCAGATGACAGGCACTTAAATACACATTAGGTACTTGATATTGTTAGTGGTATTGAACTAAATACCTTTACAATTGTGAGTCTGTAATGGCTGGTGAATAGAGGAGGGATGTGGGTTTGAAGGCTTCTGGCATATTTTCCTTGTTGTTCAAATGATTTGATACATCATTTTCTTAAATTACTTTGAAGTTTGGAAGAAGTCTGCAGGCAATGGAAACCACTCTTGATCTGTCTAAATCAGTTAAGCCCTGCTCTTTCTTGTGATCAAAGATTTGGAGAAAATAAGCCAGAAGAGACCTCCAGAGGTTATCATTTCCTTCCAGGGTCTGGTCATTAAGCCCAAAGTGTTGCTGGCACACATTCATCTAGTTTCTTAAAACCTTATCTCAGAAACAGAGAAAGAGGAGAGAAATACATATATGGTAAAAGGGTTATAAAGGTATGGCCAGTGTATATGAATTAAAAATAAGACTCATTATTAAAAGACAAGTGCGGCTGAGCTGAAAATTAGGAAGGGATTGTTCCACAAGATGAATGCAGGTAAAAATTAAGAGATTAGTTGAGTATAAACAGATTAAGGTGCACAGTACTGCAGCAGGGAGTGGTGAGAATGTGAGGATTGTAAAAGCACCGTGAAAATGCAGATTCTCTTTCTGAGGATTTGGGAACCAGAAAAAATTAAATTATGAACTGAAAGTCAAAGCAAAATGCATTCATGGGAACTTCTGGCTATGGAAGGCATCTGGTAGCTGATTACATTTGAGCATGAATCATTGTATAGACTCCTCAGCTGCATAAAGGATAATTCAGAAAAGAGCAAGTCTTACAGAAAGCAGTCCTTGCTTTCATGCTTTCCAGGTGAAGTTGTTTGGCACAAGGTTTTCACAGAAATTCAGGAGGACACATCATCTGTATGCCTGCTCTGGGGCAGGACCTGATATTTATGTAGTCCCTAACACATTCTTATATAACAGACATCATGGGTTGTCTGAACCCTGCAGGCCAAGCCACGTCATCTCTGCTCCAGTGCTCATCTGTCCTCGCTGAAAGGGAAATTGGAAAAAGGAGCCCCAAATCTTCTTTACTGAAAAAAAGTCAGTTATTTCTCCCATCTTATCCTCAGTGAAAATGGATAATAGTTCATCTCTCTTGCTGTTTTTCCTGTCAGTGGATAGGAGTAGCATTTGGTAGTCTTCTTTCCCAAATTTCATAGTTTTCATTCCAGAATCATAAAATGATTTCTCCTATTTTGCAACACCATTTTGGACTCATACCCAGTTGTCCCCCAGGCTTCCTCACCCTGGTTTTGGGCACAAATGACAGCACCATGCTGGCTGTGCTGAAGTTTCCTCTGCTCAAGGAAAAGCTGAGGACCTACATGTTTCATGCTTTCCTAATCTGGTGGAAAATCACTGATAGATACTCTTAGAGGAATTTCCCAGTTGTCCACTATTATGGACATTTCATATGGACCCTATTTCCTTGTGAGGGATCAGGGACACTAGAGTTAGGATATATCACCTACAGAGCTGCTCTAGCTGTTACTCCACTTACCCTGTCACCAAAGAATAAGACAGTCTGGTTTGAGAGCAATTTTTCCAATCTGAAATGGCTGTTTTGTAATCCTTATTCTCCTTTTGGTGCTTAGAAGGGATTATCTGATCGAGTATCTGTCTCGCTATGGAGGAACACACCTGGAGGAACAAGCTGCTTTTTTAAAGGCAGTGGTGATGCTTGTTCTGCTTTTGCCCTTCACAAGGGAAGCGGCTCAATAGGGTATTCAGCACTTGAAGGTGAATTTCATCAGGCTCTGATGATCGGAGCACATTTGAGATATCCAAATATTATTTAAGCAGTTTTTGTCTCATTTCACACATACGCCTGCTGGTCCATTTCAAATGTGTTGCATACCTTGTTGCAATTTATTTTTTTAGTGAAAATAACAAAAAGCACACAAGTTTCCTGTCTTCTCTGGATGAGCTTTTGTTTGCTTGTTTTCTAGTTTAAATAACAGCTTTTCATTTTCCTTCCTCTTTCTCCAATATTGACAGCATTTCTAACACCTTTTCTTATTGCCTTTTGTGTCCCCTTGCTAGCTGTAGTTCATTTTGTGCCTTAGCTTTGCAGGCACACCTCTACCGCTCTGTGTTTGATCTGTTTGTCTATACTTGTCTTCAGAAATGCCACCTTATTTCCATTTGTGGTACAATTCCTTCCTGATTTTCAGTCCAGCCACGCAGGTCTTCTTCTATCAAGTATTGTTCTGTGTTTGTATCTGAGGTTCTTGCAAATTTATTCTCCTAAACTTGTTTTCGCTGTTTGCTACAAGTTACCATTTATTGCCAGACTTCTGAATTCCTTTTCTTCCTGTCTGAGAAGACCTTCTGGCAGCTAATGGCCTAAACAGCTCTGCAGCGTATTACACAAGTAGTATGTTAATCCTACTGACTGATAGGGTTTTCCTGCTAGTATTAAAAAAATAATCATTTAGCTTATGTGACGCACGGGGCTGTATACACACAGAGGAAATACAGCTGCAGGAGGCTGAAAATATTAAGGCATCACACTGCAGTGGCATGGGAGCCACTTTCCTGTCTTCCTTTTGTATTATTCCCTTAATAACTCTGCTGTGTGTTTGCTCTGCTCGTCTGTGTATGGCAGAATACAGCAGGTTTCTACTGGGAGCTGTACTGCAATACCTGGGGCATGAGATGCCAGCAGAGGGCTCAGAAATATTTCTGCTGCCTCTAGCATGGGGTCAGACTTGCAGGACACAAGTGTGTGCCAGCCTGGTGTGTAGAGACAGGACCCATGTGAACAAGACCTGTTCTGCCCCCAACACTGGGTCTGCTTTTGAGTCACTCATACCCATGAAAAGGGCTTGACAAACCCGAGCTCCCTGGAGGCTGGACCCAGGTGAAAAGCAGGGCTGTGTGTGTGTGCAGATCGCTGGGAGGGGCTAAAGACAAGAGCTGGTTTGTGGCTGTACAGGGGAGGTACCAACCTGTTGCTTTGCCAGTGCTGTGGAAGAAAAAAGGAACAAGAAAGGGGCAGAACTTCCTGGCGCCATCTGAAGTTTGGCCTTCAAGTCAGCTGCCCAGCTGACCCCATGTTTAGCTGCCCAGCTAGCAGGAGTGAAACAGGATCCCTGGGGATTTTCAGAGGAAGCAATGCCAGAGCACAAGAAGGAATGTGGACAGTAATTATATTTCCTCTGTGCAGTCCATCACATCTGATTCCCTTGTGTAAGTGTTCTCCATGTCTTTTTAGCAATAACTGAAGCCAGATTAAGGATCTGTGGTGTGGCCAAAGGTCCCTTTCCTGGTTTTTCAGCTGAAAACCTGGTTCTTGTGATAACCAGGCACTATCAGCAACTCAGTGCTTGAGCTAAGGATGAGTTTATGCAGACCCTTGTACTAGCTGTGGATTCTGGGTGTGGTCTGTGCTTTGCTGATAAAAGAAGGGAGAAATATTTGGGAAAATTCTTTGAACATTTGTCTTTTGAAGAAGCCAAGTGTAAAAGGAAGAAAAAACCTCTGCACTGCGCCGAGGATACAGCAGAGCCACAAGCACTGAGGATAGTTTATGGGAAGGTTGTGAATTTTGCTCTGTAATTGCAGCTGGTGCTGGAAGAATACTGACGAAGAGCTCCACTATTCCCACGGGAAGGGCATGGAAGGAGGGACAACATTGTACCTGCAGGGAGCTGAGCTCATGTAGCTGCAGGGGGAATCCAGGGATTCCCAGCGCAGATAGGCTGCATTTGTCACATATGGAGCCCCAAAGCGGTCTTCTGGGTAATAGAAGGTAGACAGAGGCCTTGGGGCTCTTTCTGGGTGCTGGCTGTGCCCCCTTGATTATACTGTCCCATGGGAAAAGGCAAGGTCATTCTAGGGAATTGGTGTGGGAATGGACCCTGTGTCACTTCACTCCTGCAGTAGCAAAGAAATGATTTAACTCAGTGCAGGCATCTGTGACATCCAGTGTCCAAGGGTTTGGTGTGATGAACATTTTAGTAGCTATGGCTTGGAATGTGTGGCTTTCCAGTGAAATGAGATCCCTGCAGAGTAAACCTGTCATTACCACATCGGGAGGGCGATGCACGCTCTGCTCCTGAATCCACAGACTGTAGGTGTATCTGGGACCTGAGATTTTTATTCAGCTCACATCTGTGCAGCATCCAGCACTGTGCTGGGCTGGTGCACGTACAATAGCTGGGGGCATGCCAAACAACAGGGAGGTCTGTGCCACGAAGTGCTGACAGCCCCAACCTGTGACTGATTTAGGCTGTGTTCCCTGACTCTTCTTGAACTCTGGAGCTGTCTTTCCTGGTAACATCTCCCTCCCCTTTCTGCCCTGGCTGCACAAATGTGCTCAATTAGGGTTAACTCAAACTGAATCAAACTTCGTGCCTGAGGTTGGAAATCTTCCCAGTCAACTCACCACAGCCACATAGCATGGTGGGAGACAAGGCGAGAGGGGAGATGAACGCTTTTCAGAGAAACGAATCCAAGGAAACTTTGTTCACTTTTATTTCTGCAGGAGATGATCCCCCCAAAGGAGATTTCCCTCTTCAGAAAAAATCCCCGGTAAGTGTTACTGCTGGTTTCCTTTGCTTTGCTTTCTGCTCAGCTTGTTCTAAACATTGCAAGATCTCTCTGTTCTCTCCTCTGTTGTGCTCTGGCTAGAGACAAACACCCTTTCTTGCAGAGGGTTGAAATAAGCCTTAACAACTCAAGGCAAAAATCCCTCCACTAACCTGATTAAGTTAAGAAAGTGCAGCTTAAAGGGAAAACACAAACTGTCTGAATGTTTGGGGAAAAGGGTAAGGATTTTTATTGCTTTTTTTCCTGAACGCTACTTTCCTTCTGGGAAAGAACTTAAATCTCTGAAGTGGTTGGGGATGTTGTGCATAGGAGGGAGGGAGTTGAACTCTGTTTAGTTTGAGGAAACCCACCAGGGAATGGTACCCAGATGCTGAAAAGCAGAAGGAAGGGCAGGGATTGAGGACAGGCCGCTGGTGAGTTACAGAGCCCAGCTGTAGTGCCAGAGCCTTGGGTTTACATCTTTGAATCTGACTTAAAGCCTAATTCAGGTGAATGTGTTGCTGCCTTGCAGATTTGATGTTTGTGGGGGTTTTCAGGCTAATTCTTGTTGAGTGCTTGACCCCTAAAAACTGTTCAGTGCATTGGCTTCAGGGAGAATTTGGCTTATATTGCAGCTGCTTTGACTTGCAGGATAATATGTAATACTTGGTCTTAAAACTCACAGTCATGTCATTAGCAAACCAACTATTTAACTCAATTTTAATTACTGTGCAGACATTAACTATTGGTTATCCAGAGCTCCTGGGAAATATTAATCTTTATCCCATTTTGCCATTAGTCAGCAAGAAGGAGAGTTGAAAACAAACGTCTCCTGTAGTGGGCACTTTAAATGAACTTTCTTTTTTCCAAAGACACAGTCTATCAACTTCCACAGTATCTTTAAGAGATCCATAATCCCGCAGATCCCAGGCTTGCTGTGGTAGCTAAGCACTGCAGACTATCTGTGTGTTCATGAATCCAGGCTTAACCTCTTTGCTTTTGCCGGGGCTCTCTGCTGAGCACAGTCCTCCTCTGCGCAAGCGAGCAAACTGCATCTGGCTCTCCGCATGGATGAAAGCTTCCCACTTTTGGATGTCAAGGCAGGCCACAGGCAGGTCAGTGATACAGTGGAGAGAATACATGAGGGTTTCTGCATGTGCTGATGCCATCTCATGACATACAAGCCAGATGGAAGTACCCCTGCTTGTAAGTCGTTGCTCTGTGTTTGTGAGCACTTACTCAGGGTCCTGGCTCAGGCACTTGGGAAGGTTTAGCTGGGGAGTCACTGCCCCCTGCTCTCCTTTCCTTCTTTTCCCCTGCTCATCTGTAAGAGGTGCCCATTACCAGAGCAGGAGTGGCTGAAATGAGTCACTGCACCTTAAACTGGTGCAGATAAATCCACTGGGACTTGTGCACTGGGTGTGAAGGGATGAGTTCAGGCAGCAGCACTCCTGCCTCCTGTCCACCTGGGTTTGAACAGTCACTCTCTGCATCTCCACCAAATGTTACTAAATGCCATGAGTACTAATAGTGAGGCCTGGGAAAGTGAGGAAGAAAAAAAATCCCTGTTGTACAACTTTAATTCCAAATTCAGAAAACGCCTCCCAGCACCCACACGAAACATAATCTGCTTCTTACAGATTTTCTTCTGTTATTATGAAAAACTTTTTGGAGAAAAGTATTCTGTGTGTGCATATGGTTGTGGTTTTGTGCATTTACAGCTTATATATGCCACCATTTTTAGGGTAGTCTAAAAGCAGGAGGCCCCAGTGGACTTTCCAAGGGAGCCCACTCCTTAAAAGCCATATTGCTGAGCACAATGGTTTCAGAGTAAATTGAAAATGAAATGGATAATTATGTATTTACTCTAGTAAAGCAAAAAGGTCAAGAATTTCTTATAAAAAGCCAGCCCATAAATAGTGAGAAAGATATATACATATATATAATATATAAAAATAGACAAAAATATTTGTCTTTAGAGGGTTAAGTAATGGAAAGTAGGGGGGAGGTGGGAGTTGGGGAGTTTTGATTTTTTACAATCAGTCTGTTTTGTTGCTCTTTCATAATGTTGAGGAAGACAGCATCACAGTCTAAGCTAGACTCTTCTAAACTTGATGCTATTGCTTTGGGAATCCAAATAAGCTTACATCTCTTGGTGGTGAAATAAACCTGAATAAACACATCTATTTTGGTACTGTATTTGCATTTGGGACTCTGGGAAGAAACATAGGAATTCATTATTTCTGCCGTGAGGCACAGAAATGCATGTGAAGAGTTCATCTCTGAACTGGTTCTTCACTGACCCATACCATGGCTGTTTAAAACTATAAATATAGTTGCAGCTGTTAATATCACACTCTCCCCAAATTCCCCACCAAATCCGTGGCCAGCCCCTCTCTCCCACTAATTGGCAGAGCCTGGGCAGTGCTGTGAAAACCAGCTTTCCTGTTGCGAGGCAGTGGAGCTACTAAGCAGCTGGAAGCTGAAAGCTGCTTAGCTCAGACCGCTGTGGGGTAACAAGGGGGACAGAGGCCCACACAAGGTCCAAGGTGCCAAGACTCATCTGTTTAAAGCCTTGTATTTCACTTGGGAAGTGCTGATGTTAGCTGGAGTAAAGTCAGGCTCAGTGAAAGAGTGGCCACACTCAGACAGGTTTGACAGTCCCATTGCTGGGGTTTTTTAAAGTTCTGATTAATAAATTGAATTATCCATAGCTATGCCAGCAGTGTTGGAATATGAGATGAATGCCATGCCTGAGGGAGTGCCGGACAGAGGACTGATGCTCTGCTTCAGTGAGTGGTGGCAAAGCTCAGCACAATTGAGGTGCAGAGACCGGGAGAGGGAGCAGCTTCACACGCTGAAGTAGACAGCAGATCCCTGGGGTCTCCCACTTTCTGAGACAAGGTCTGGTACTAGAAGAGGGAGCAGTTTTGGGGCAGGGTGGTAGCTTTATATGAAGTGCAAAAGAAAAGGCATCCAAAGCTGTTTTTTTGGTCCCAGTGACTTTTCTGCATTGCAGTGGAGAGTTGGTGGCACCCTGCCAGTGGAGTTCCTGGAGCTACAAGCATGGTGGGCTGCTGACAGCCCACGAATCCCCATGGCAGTCCTTACTGGGCCCGTGTCAGCCAGGCTGATTCATTGGAGAGCCTTAATCAAAGCAAGAGTAGTGTGAGGGCCACTCTCTCCTTTGAGTCCAGCTCACAGGCCAGTCAAGCAGCAGTGCGCACTTGGTTTTTGGACTGGACTCCTTCCCACCACCTAGACACTGTGGGAATATGTTGCTGGGGTGAAGGCTTTGACAGTTGATATGTTCTTGTTTGTCTCCCACAGAAACTCTGTGGCTCCAACTACCCCCTGAGCATTGCCTTCATTGTGGTGAACGAGTTCTGCGAGCGCTTCTCCTACTATGGCATGCGAGGTATGTGGCCTGTGTGTGAGGAGTGACTTTCTCATCCTGAGATCTTTATACAAATTGGATTGGTGTTTCTGAGCTGTGCTGTGTGTAGTATCAACTGTCTTTCAAAGTTAATTGGTATTTTGGGATGTGTGTATGAACGGTGTACTCTAACATTGTTGCTATACCTGCGATGAGAAGTTGGGACTAGAGGATTCCAAATGTACCTTCCAGTCTAAATTATTATATAATTCGCTGTATCAAACCTGGTTTTCTGCTGTGTGATGTCTTTCATAGTTGATGTGCAATCAGTATGTTTGGGAATTGAATCTTACAGGCACCTAATCTGCAAAGAGAAAATGTGCATAAACAGAACTACAGGTTAGGGTAAGATAAGCTAGAAAATACATTTCTCAGCTAAACATAAATGTTTATGAGCAGAGAATGTTGGATACTCATATATATCATTTTAGCTTCTCCTGTGTCAGAGATTATGAGGAACAGGTCTGGAAGCACAAATCTTTCCACAGCAGTGCTCAGTCGCTAGGCGAATCAGTAGTTTTCTTGCCACCATGATCCTGCTTACCTGCAGAGATACACAGTAATTATCTGATATGATTTTTTTGTTTTCTTTTAGCTGTCCTGACACTGTATTTCTTAAGCTTCTTCCACTGGGATGAAAATCTCTCCACGGCTGTGTACCATGCCTTTTCCGCGTTGTGTTATTTCACACCTGTCATTGGAGCCATCATGGCAGACTCATGGCTGGGGAAATACAAGTAAGTGAAGACATCTCTCTAATTCAGTCAACATGCATCAACACCATGCAGCCTGTGCAAGGGCAGTGCTGTGTGTGCTCCCAGTTTTGAGCTAGCTCCGAGTGCAGCAAAGACACACTTGTGAAGGTCAGCTCCTCCCGTTAACAGAACTGATCTGTTTGCTCATGCTGTTCTGTGCTCTTCTAATACCCAAGGGCCAACAGGCAACAAAGTTGGGACAAATTAAATGTCACAAGAACACTTTTCCTTCACTGTCCTTCCCTACCTGTCTTCAGGGAGCTGAGGTGTAGGGCAACTAAACCTCAGTTTGCCAAGTTCTGCTTCTGAGAAGTATTCAAAGATAATGAGGAAGCAATGTCATCATGTAGGTCTCACAGATTCAGATGAAATGTCACTAACTAGAATGTACTTACTTACACTTCTCACAGCAAAAGCAGTGTGTCAGCACACCCACTTTTATGCCCAAGAAACCTGGGTTCTCTCAAATCATCTCCATCGGCACATAACCAGGTAAACTCTTCCTGAGTAAGAGTCCTTAGGCAGTCTTCCCTTCTGATGATAAGTTGTGGAGCCATCATCTGCCCCAGAGTGGTGATGAGCAGCTGGATATAGACTTTCTTTGCTTGGCACTGTTTTTTCATTGTCTGAGGAGTCTTGGCTGTCAGGGTGATGAAGTGCAGCTGAACCCTTCTCTCTAGGATTAAGCCTATCTGGCAGAAGAGTCTCAACAGGAAATAAACAGCTGCCATATACCTTTCCAGAAGAAAGTTCTTGAGGAGCTATCAGTGGCCTTTTTTTCTCTGTGCTCAGTTTTAGTAATTTTCTTGTCTCTTTGAATGAAAAAATAACAGTGGGGGTTTATTAACTTCATTATTTAAGGTCACCTAGCAATGTTCATTGGTATTTGAAGATGTCTGTCTTGCAGCATGATGTTGTGAGAAGGTAAATCCTTACACAGACTCTGGAGTGTCAGGCAAGAGACTTGGAGTAATCCCTATAATTTAATGGGAGGTGGCTTTTGCTGTAGTAGCTGGACCTCAGCAAATACCAAGGATGGATAACAGATTAGAGGGGCTTTTAGGAATGATCTGATGTAGCTCTAAATCAGCTGTTGCAAACAGGGTTTGAATGCATCAGGGACCACTTTCATGCTCAAAGCTCATAGGACTTCTTCTAGTGTCTCTAAGGAATTCTTCTAGTGTTTTCTTCTGGGTCCTAACAAATCCTTTGATTCCCTCTGTGTGTGTATTCAGCACATGAATACATAGATTTCTCTTAATCCTGGAGGTCATGAAGGACTAGAATACACTTAAGAGTCTGATCATCCTACTCAGATTTCTTCTCCCTCACCAACACATGGGAGGCAGATAGATGAGCTCAGTCTTTCAGTGGTACTTGGGACTCAAAACAGACTTACAGTGAGGAAACCATACTCCTAATTCAATTTGTTAGTTAGGTGGGTTGAATGTGAGCAACAGCCTCTAGAGAGCCCTTCCAGTCAAGGGATTCACTTATGCACATCCTAAAAAATGCCAGTTATTAGTAGTCTGGACACTGAGTTGGACCTGAACAGTGCTCTTGTCTTTGCAGTCTTCCATGTGTGACAAGACTAGAACATTTTTCATTTATTCTGCTTAGTAATGTCTACAAATAAAGCAGGGGCTATCCCTCCTTAATCTGAGCCCATTTGCATATCTATTCCTTCTAGTGCACTCAGTGTTGACACAAAGGAATTATAGCTGCCTGCTGCACCAGTGGTAGAACAAACCAGTTCCTTGTGTGCCTGCCAAGCAGTGCTGCCATATCAGCGAGCATGGGCACACTCTGGTTTTGGATTGTGCATCACCCGGCACCTTTAGTCACTGCTGTTTGTTTTCCTCACAGGACCATCATCTACCTCTCCATTGTGTATGTTGTTGGCCATCTGATAAAGTCAGTCGGTGCCATTCCATCCCTGGGCAACCAGGCAGTTCATGTGTAAGTAGCCCTTGAAGCCACAGTGCTGTATCAGGTTGTGATGGTAGTTGGTTTACCCACGTCTGTAATTTGCTTCACCTCCATCAGGCCAGTATTCTGGGGGCTGTGCACGGATTACTTTCATCAGGGAAGGGTTAGGAATGTCTGAGTAAGAGCAGAAGGGTGGATTTATGTGTGACCATGCCAGATGGAGTTGGAAATCACCACATGGACTCTGACTCCTTTGACACTGGGGATCATGCCTCTCTGCTACACCATGCTACTGGTTTAGTCTCCTCCATCCAACTGCCTGCACCAGTCTCCTTCCTCCCTCATTTCATCAGCACAGCTGCCCAGCTCAGCAAGGTTCCCCCATGTGCATGGGAACACAAAACTGAAATACATTTTCTGATGGCAGGGGAAGGGTCTGTCTCTTTCACAGGATGCAGCCCTCTATATTCTGAACTGATAGGCTTGTCAGAGTTGTTTCTCTGAAGCCACCAAGCCGGTTTTGTCTGTGTGGTCATGGCTAAAAAATATGCCCATGCAGGCAGGAGCACGTGTTGTTTACAGAACAGTTTTCTTTTGTCCCAGACCTGGCCAGTCCTGATACTCTTGTTCCCTCGAGACATAATCTGTCAGGCCAACAGTGGTATTTTGAAAACCAATGGGAAGTAGAAAGCACACAAGAATGAGCCGAATTTGAACAGTTTGTCTGCTCTTACCCAGGCTGGAAGGCTGCAAAAAGTACTGCCCTTTTTCTTTTTTTTCTTTTTTCTCATTTGATCTCTGAAATCTTTTGTTGTCATATGAGTGAAAAATAATTCCACAGATCTTTGATCTCCTATATCTCCATTGGACCTCAGAACAAGAAGAAACTGACAAAACTGGTTTGGTTAATTGCCTGGTATGGAATGCAGAAATTAGGATAATTAATTAGTTTTTCAAATGATTAAGATATTTAATTCGTTTGTTTAGCTGGCTCAACATCACTACCTGTGTGCAAAAGACAACATTATCAGAGGAATCATGGTAGGGTGACACTAAAATGGTCTCATAAACACTGGAAAGGTTTTGCAATGGTGATATTTTTGTTCTTGCATGAAGGGTCCTGTCTATGGTTGGTCTGTTTTTGATCGCCCTTGGAACGGGAGGTATCAAGCCCTGTGTCTCTGCATTTGGTGGGGACCAGTTTGAAGAGGAACATGTAAGACTTCTTTTCTTTCCTAAAATCTGCAGTGTCTGCTTACTTTGTGAGGATGTTTATGTGATCAAAATCCTGTTGTGCTAGCATAAGGGCCAGTTTGCTGGAAAAGACATAGTAAGATGTGAGGCAGGATGGTTTGCATAAGACTTGAGAGAATCTAGATGCTTCAGGAAGGCAAAATGACAGCAGAACAGGATTGGTACTGGGAAAGATAGTTCACAATTGCATCAAATCATCTAAATGTTAATTGGACATCAGAGTAGTTGAAAAATCCTATCTCGCATATCAAGGAACTGTATATATCATGAATCAGCTTAACAGGGGTGATTATAATTCACTGCAGTGGAATACAGCAAATTAAAGAAAAGATTGTATCACCAGCCTATGCTTCTGTGGGATTTTTTTCCTCAAATCAGTCATAGTCTGTGTCTCAGATGTTGTTCAGAAAGAACTGTAGGAAATTCCACTCTTTTGAAGGTAGTGCCAGCATGTTTTCTGGATATTCCAGAATGGAAAGTTCTGAAGAGTTAAGAAAATTTTTCTGTTTAGCTCTGTTTGTGCTGTGTATCCTGTGAATTATAGTCCAGGTGCTTTGTGTCCTCATTCTCTGTCATGAGTGCTTAGCCCCTCATCTGCACTAATCTCAAAGTCCCATTATTCAGCACAGGGGCTCAAGCAGGGATAAGGTAGTGCTTAATGAAGCAAAGCAGGTCAGGAAGTGCTAATCCTCAGGCAGAATGCTAAATTTTTAAATTGACTTCAAGTTAAATAGATTTATGTTGACCTAACACACAAATAAAAATTTCCATTTTCTTAATGTCAAGTATTCAAATCACCAAGTTCTGTGCATGGCATAAGCCCTCAAATATGTAGAAGGTCACTGCTACAAAAAGGAAAATAGGTGTTGGGGTCTGTGATGAGTAAGCTTAAACTCAAGGGGGGTTATTTAGGTCTGACAGTATGAAAAATTTTTCCAGAAATAGATCTAGAGAAATACTGGAAAATACTAGGACCCTTGGGAGATGGAAATTCCCATCAATGAAGGCATTAAAGAAGGACATTAGACTAACAGTGTATCAGGAAAAGCACTGGTAAAGTTGGGTAAGAGTTGGCTCCTTGGCCTTGGACAAGGAGCCTGAGAGGGCAGTTTTCTCCTTGTCTTTTGCAATGCCCCAATATGTAGTCAACATGAAATGAAATAGTACAGACTGAATTTAAAATTTTGGGAAGAGTTGTGCTTTCTGCACATGAACTGCGTGATGATGAAGTGATGAAGTGTATGATTACTAAGAAGTAACAAAACGTGGGGTGTTCCATGGTCACTTGTCCAGAGCAGATCCTCCTGCAGGTATATCCGCACCGTGCTGTCAGTTGGATCTGGTGCTTTAGGAGATGCTGCAGAAGGGGGATCAGCAATGCTCTGGTGGTCACCAGCCTCCCCAGTTGGCATAACTGACCAAAAGCAGGCTGGCAGCACAGCACATGTGCTCTGGGATAGCTGCGTGCATCCCAGTGCGTGGCTGTCCTCGCTTGCTGCACCAATAGTTGTCCCAAAAGAATTCTGAGAGGTCCAACAGCAGCGTTTACACAAGTGCTACTTCTATGAATATTAATGATTAATAGTGTTTATCCAGCATCTTTCAATTACCACCTAATTACAGTATGATAATATGTAACACTTATCTTCAGAGTGTTTTATAGACTTCAGCTAATGAATCTCAGCACCCCTCTCAGGCACATACATATTATTATCCAAATTTACGACTACAGATCAGTTACAGAGAGAAAACCTGAACTGCCTGTGGTTGTGTGGGCCTGTACCCATTCTACAGCATTCAGACTACATCTCTCCAACAAATTTATCAAATACAAAGGCTCAAACATTCACCTGTGTGTTACCTTCAAGAAAAACTAATTTAGAGAAAGAAAACTGTAAAAAGCATTCTCATAAGAACAATATGTTCTGCTCTACTCATGCTTTTCAAAATAGAAAGTTTTCTATTTTATCATTTTGAAATGACTTGGCCTTTCAGAAGGAACAAATGATTTATGCTATGTTATAGGAAGTTTAAGTCATCAGAATTGGACTGAGAAGTTTTGATTTTGTAAGAAATGGAAGATTTGGGGCCAACCAGAATATTTCTTCCCTCTGGTGTGGTATTTGGGGGGACTTATGTTTTATTTTCTTCCACTCCAGCTAGAATGAAATAAGTTTTGAAAATTCCCTATGAAATGAAGCATTTGATTCCCTCTTAATTTTCAGGACACCGATAAACTTCAGCTGAGTCCTTAAGTACACAGGCTTAGTTGTTTCATCTGAAAACTAGTGATGAAACTAAATTGCCCCTGCTCTTCCTAGAGACAAGTTTATGTTTTGAGGTAAATGCACGACATCAATCTGATCCTCTTTTAAATGCTTCAGGAACATAACAGTCTTGGATCTGCCACTTTGAGAACAGTACTACTACAGACAGTGATGGGGACTGATTCGGCAGGAGGTCAGATAGGAGAAATAGATTTATCTACAGGAGATTTCCAAATGCCTTTGTCAGTGGGATTAAGAATCCAAGTTAAAAATGCCTGAACAAAATTATATTTATGATATATTATGTGAGGCTGCTGTGCATATTAATTAGGGACCAAGGCTGCTTTCAAACAGTGCAGGATGGTGTTTAAGGTGCTAAATAGCTTTCTCTTTGTTTCTTTTTTTTCTGGTTGCCAAGGAGATCAGGATTATCATGTACACTACCTTTTCTCAAATTAGCTAATCCAAATCATGTTGTTAAAGTATGTCTGCTCTAAAGATTAAGACAATAGGGAGGAAATTCTTTATTCCAATCAGTATAATTTGCAAGCTGCTGAGTTATTATTTTTGTAGTTATTTCAGCTTTTCTCTGACCATTTTTCTTTCCATCACTAAAATCTGAAAATGTGTAAAATAAGATGCTCCAAATTCTTTATGCATCACTATCCTCTTCTCTTACCACCCTATTCTTTTTGGTAATTGTTATTCTAGACTTTGTCATGTCAAGAGCTGCATGCTTGACTTTATCACAGCTCTCAGAAATTTGGAGTTGCTCAAAAATGAAGAGCTAGAGACATGCCATGAGAATCTGGCTAGAAGAGGGCAGGACTGTGAGGACTCTACTGCAACACCCTCGACAAGTCGTGGGAGGGCTATCCAGGAATGGGGAAGATTGCTGAGGCTGCTCATTTTTCTAGTTTATTTTATGATGACAAGTAACTAGTCACAAAGGTAGAATGAAGAAGAAAATATAATTTTATTAGTTTAGCAGTAGTGTTATCAGTTTATCAAAACCACCAGCAAGGAATGGAATATAACAGATAGTAAGACCCACTGCTGTTTTCTATTAACTGTGAGAACATGCCATGGAGGTGATTTTTATAAGGCTTTCAAATCCTTCAGTCCAGAATAAATAATTTATGAGGAATGTGTGGGTTAGCCTTGAACACTCTAGGAAATAAAATTGTGGAAAAGCCAAAAGCTCAAGTTGATGGGGTCTTCATAACTGTGCTGGGTCAAGGCAGAAAGCCCTTAATCCAAGTAAGCAGACCCCCAAACTCCATGGTGGGTGGCAGTGGGAGATGATGGTGCTCTCACCCTCACTTTCTTACCACCCACTTTACAAGGGGACATAAAGAGAAGCCCTCCCAAGCTCTCTCACCTCACCCTCTTCCCTGCAGTAATCCCCTGTGATAAGAGGCTTCTTGCCATACGAAGTAGCAATATTTCCTTGTTGGCTGCAACATCAGTTACAGGAAGTTTTGTTATGTTTTTGGATCTCAGGATTCATTACTTTAGAGCTGTCCTCTTTTAGCTGCCTGCAATTCCTCACGTTTTCTCCAGTTTTCTAGCCTTGTGAATGTTGTCTCAGGGAGCAGACAGAAGCAGCACACATTAGAAGGAAAGGAGACAGGACAACAGTCCCTGAGGAGTTTCCTAGCACTCAGTTAAGTTAAAGCTTTGCATTCAAATGATGCTCAGGTCATAGAGATGTGGCTCAAGGTGCCCTAAGAAGCTCTCTGCCAGGCACCATGCCGTGTCTGAAGCAGTTTTCCCCACTACCTTTATCAACTCAGGTGTCCCAGAGCTGGTGATATACATGAGCACGGGGTAGGTCAGGTAGGTTGCTTTTGTTTCTCCTCTCTGCTGGCCCACCCAGGCACAGGAAGGAGGTTAACACTGTAACCACACGTGTGACTGTGCATGTATGTCCCTCCCACAAGCAAGGAGAGACTGCACGCACACATTACTCCTGCAAAAATGACCAAACTCTGCATCACATTCTTGATTCCTTCCAAATTATGAATTATGCAGGAAGAAAGAAGAACAACAGGCATCCTTTGACTCTATAAACTACATTATGTTACAACTTAAATTCAGAACTATTTCTCTTGGGGTTCATCCCTCCATCAAGCTCTTGAATTTGCTCCCCTAGATTTAATTTACCCTATTAGTTTGAGGTCAACTGGCCTCACCTTGGTGGTCTCCCCTTTGATGGATACTTTTCAATTGCTGGCACTCCTTAATCTATGCTGTGATTACCAGTTCCTTAAAATATACGGGTTTCTTTTTCTATTTCTACACAGGAGAGAAGGGAAAAAAAAGGGCTCAGACACAGGAAGAAATTATGAGCTTGTCAAACCATGCCAAATTGGATTGAATTAGGTGACAAAGGATCTGAATCATGCTACTTGTTCTGAATAAGTAAATGCTCTCCCCTCCTTCCAATCTCACAACACTCTCAAAGCAGTGGCTTTTCCTCTGAAATACCAAAAAGCCCCAAAGCACTTCTCGAGTAACGTGAGCTGATTTGTGTGAGAATTTACCACCACCTGAACACCAGCTTGTTTGCTTAACATTTTATGCACTTTGTGTCAATATTTACCCAGCCTTCCTTACAAGACAATTGAGAGTGTTCAATTTGCAAGCCCAATGCTGTGCATTAGCCGTGACATTGATATTGTCTTCTCTTGTTTTAGACCTCGGAGAGAAGCAAGTTTTTTTCCATCTTCTATTTATCCATTAATGCTGGAAGTCTGATCTCCACGTTTGTAACTCCTGTATTAAGAGGTCAGTGTGGATTTAGAATAAAACAATAAATTAGCTGCCCTCTAACTACTCTGCTGTGCATAGTTAGACTCTTAGGACAACAGAATGGCAGAAATCATATACCTGTGAATTGGTCAGTGTATTGCATTTACACCTTGTTAATCCTGCTGTAGCAGCATAACAGATTTATAATATAGGCAGACAAGTCACAGAAATTATATTCCTGGTTGTATTTAAAAGCCAGCCTGAACTGCAGAATTAAAATATGAAGGGTGGAAAGACCTATATGGTCATCTAATCCCCATGGCCAGTGAAGGACTTGACTTCAGGTAAACTATGGATGGGAAATGATCTCTGCTGTCATGTGCAGTGTCAGGGCTGAAAAACTTAGCAGGGCTGATTTCAAAGTCCTACTTCTCCTGACTTCTGGAGGGCTCTATCCTGACACTCAGGCTTGTCTGCATAAGTCTGCTTGCAAGATTGCTGCCCTGAGCAACTAGCCTTGAAGACAAAGCACAGACCTATGCCCCATTTAAGACCTACTTTATATTCTAGCCTGCTTGCAAAACCCTTTTTTTAGTCCCCGAGGCTTGCTGCACTTGCTTCATTGTATCGCAGCACTTCGAAGCCAAAGGGATTGGCACACTCTAAATACAGGCACAGAGGCAGAGCAGCAGGCCATAGGTGATGGGGACATGGAAAAGGTAGTCTTCACATTTAGTTGCTATTTTTTAAATTCCATTCCATGGCTTCCAGAAAGCTCTGTTTGTTTTGTGTGTCATTTTAACAGGCTCTTGTCTCATGTTTACACCATGCATAGGGACCAAGACAAATGGTATCTCTTATTCATTCTCTCTCTGGTGTTTCCAGGTGAGCATTCAGTTGGGAAGGGCTTTTGCTTCATGGGCAGATGAAAATCAAGTCCCTTCAAACATCAAAGCATGCACCAATATAAACTGGATGCAACATGGAATTGAAGTGGAGACAATGGGGAAACAGTAACATTTTTGCTAAGCATGAAGTCTTTTCTTGGAAGAGCATGAAATGCAGTTTGTAGACATTTGGCACAAATATGAAATGTATACTCTTAGGTAGAGAAGTCCACCTCATTTAGCATGTTGAAAGTTCAGTGTGCCCATAATGTTGCTTTCAGCTTTGTTGGATTTCAGCTAATTCACTGAAAATAAGTAAATAGATGCTATGCATGCACACAGCTGTGCAGCTGCCTGTCACTGCCCAGCTGCAACAAACAGGAGCACCTGAGGGCTTCATGGATTGGTGTCCTGTTAACTCTGTTGGCTTACTTTAGCCATTTTGTCATTGCTCCATGTAGGAATGCAGTAATATCTAGCCCCTGGCATTCAAACACAGACCCCACTGCTGGCTTGCTGTTTGCAGCTGGAGCATGGTGCAAGAACTGACATGGTCCAAGAGGCACAGGGTTTCAGCGACCCACCGCTCAGAATGATCCAACCTGTGCTGTAACACACCTGGCTTCCTAACGGGGTGCTGCAAGACCTGACACTTGGAGCAGCCTGCCCCTAGTGAGATTGGTGGTAGTGAGAAAGGGAACTGGAGTTCTAAGGCTTATCCTGGGCTCCTACTTACACAGTGCAGGCATTGGCTTCCACTGTGTCCACTGTAGGTCGCTATGAAATCAGGTTCAGGTTTTTCACTCACGATTGATGCAGCTGGCACAAAGAATGTGGAAACACAGTACTGGTTATTTAGATCTAGTCAAATACAGAATGGCTTCAGGTTATTTTAAATGTAGCTTTTTTCCCCAATTACAGTTCCTAGTACATCTTTATACCTATTTGTCTGCCCACTCCCTTCTACCATTTGCATCAATATCCCATTATCAGCTGCTTTTGCTGGCAGACACTAACCCTGCTTCCAAATTGTCTTCATCAAGGGAGGACAACTGTTTCAAGGAGATTCAATTCACAGTGTCGAGCACCAGCAAAGAAGATTTAAAACCGGGGGAATTGACTGATTTAAGAAAGCAAATCAAAAGCCCCGATAACATAAGTCTAGCTGTAATGAGGTGCTTTTATTTCTGACTTCTTTTTCAGGGGATGTGAAATGTTTTGGAGAGGATTGCTATGCACTGGCTTTTGGTGTCCCAGCAGCACTGATGGTCTTGGCGCTTGGTGAGTGGAAACAGTGATGCTTGTAATAGGAGTTACCATTTTTGAGTCCATTGATAGATGAGAAAATGCACAAATTCACTAATTCTGGGTGGATACTGTGATGGGAAATGAAAGGCTTCAAGGTCACCCAACAGTTCCCCAGTTCAGAACAGCAATAAATATTAGTAGTTCACTAATGGTGGGCAGACCACGGTTTTACTGCAATCTTTTATTGTGATACTGTTAAGGGTGTGGTCTGATGGATGTTTCACAGTATAACTGCATTACTCTAATGCAAAGGGAGGCACCGAAATGATTCTCCTGGTGGCTTGCAGCTTTGCCTATGAGCAGGCATGGCCTTTGAACTGCAATCTGAGCAGTCCTCAGAGATCCCCAGCTTATAGAAGAGAAGCTTAACATGCCAATTCTAACCTTTCCACGGGCTACTTGCAGCTCAGGGCCATCTTTAAGGGCTCAGACTTCTGCTGCTGAATCTATGTGCTGCAGAAGGAGCTAAATGAGATGTTACTTTGTTCTGAGCTGTCTCACTTTGCTTGGCTGGAGTAATTCCCACAATTACAGTGACAACTTCTTATGATGTTGCAATAAAAAATCCTTATTATCCAGGTGTCAGGAGACAGCTACAATCCCCTTGCTTCTTAATGCTTGCATTTCAGCCCATTAATGTACTTGTCAAGATTTCTTCTTCAACCTTTATAAAACATGCAGCAATCTCCCCATTTTTACTGTTACTCCTTGGTATCCACTACAGAGAACACATCAGCTTTAGTTTCACAGCTGCAAGCTGCTGAGAAGAGCAGTCCCCTTATTACACCGCATTTGTGAGGTTTTGACACAGCATGGGCTGACTTCTCATTCAGCTCATTACCTTCGCTGAGACACCAAGCAGTTGTGTGATTTCACTGCAGCATCTGGGATTTGAAAAGTTTGTCCCCCAGAGAATGTGAATGTTGCTGTCTCCACTCAAATTTCCATCAGGGAGAAGAATCAGGAAACTGAAGAAATGTCATCAGGCCACAGCTAACGTTGCAGCAATTATTTTCAAAAAAGTACATGGTCATGGGCCTGAGAAGGTTCTATTTTCCCCTTTGCCTGTTCCTATCAGTTTAGGGCCACACTCTGTGCACCATGCTGTGATGAATGCTTCCAGCAGAGCAGAACTTGCCCAGGGGAAAACGAATGTGTAAATATTGCAGTTTCAGTGAGGGCATCGGTGGAAATGTGTTTTTAGCTGGTGTCCTGCTGCCAGATTCCACGTCCTGCCTGGCAAAGCAGCTCTCTGTTCTTTTGTAACATGCTAAAATGCTCTGGAAAGTGGTATATTTGACTATGTGAGCAGCATGCAGAACTGGAGAAAATACCCTTTTGGCCCTGACTGGCCCTCTGCCTGTGTTGATGCAAAGCAAGGATAGATTTAGAGGCAGATTTAGAGCAAGATTTTCTGGGCTGCTACAGTTTCTGAAGGATGGGGTAGATTGATACCATTTAATTCTAAGTGCCAAACCTAATGCAGGAACCTCAGCTCCCAAAGGAGTCAATGACATTGCCAGGAGGTATTTCAGCAAACCTAATGAATCACCTTTTTAGAGGCACCAACATCTTCACAGGGAGATGCTAAAAATTAGGTACTGCAGCTACCCACTCTGGGTGACTTTGCACAAATGCAAACTGCAGCTCATCCAAACTGACTTCAGAGGTCTCTCACAGTTCTGCAAGTCAAACCTGGATGCTAAAGGTCTTCATAGTCAGCAAAGAGCAAAGGTGAGTTTCCTGCAGTGTCCCAGGCCTCCTGTGTTAGGACAGAGGTACCTGCTATTCTCCAGTGTCTGTGGACTGACCCAGACAACTGGGTTAGTTAAAAAAGTTCAGGTTGATTTACTATATGGATTTCATGCTCCGTTTTAAGGGGCTTCTCCCTACTAATCTCTTAAGAATTCTGATGTGCTTGAAGGCTCTCCTAGAGCAGGATAAATGATACACAATCAGATAACTCCATCTCTGACAGGATTTTGAAGTCTCATTCTGATACTCTTTGTGCTTTGAGGGAGAAAACCAAGATAAAACAGTATCTTAAATTGTATATCCCTTTGTGGAAACCATAAATGGAGATAATTTAACATCTGTGAGGCAGGGATCTTTGTGGCAGATTCCATTGAAATGCGTGTGAGATGCAAGTGCACAGAGCCCATGTTGTATCTGGATTAATCCTCACATGTTTCCAACGGGTGAGGGTTGATTTCCAGCATCAGGTGCAGCAATTCAATGTCGATTTTATTTTAAGTTTAGTCTACAAAAAGCATAGACAGAGTGAATTTTCAAAGTTTTGGTTCCCAGCATGAATCAGATACGGAGGTGCCCGTTGTGCCAGAGCAGGTAATAAGACAATGGTGACGTTCTAGGGATCCCACTGCCTCTTGTAGGATGTTGCATTTTCTTCCATCTGTGGGCATTAAAGGACTCCTGTATATTTATTTAGTTTAAAGTGCAGTCCTGTGAGTCCTGAGGACAGAGCATTTCTGTTGAATAGAGGGTTGGGGGCTCCTTCCCAGAAGCCAGTGCAGGACTGAGCTTCAGCCATGTGAATTTCCATTTGGATTATAATATTTTTTCAGTTGTGTTCATTGCTGGAAGTGGACTGTACAGAAAAACACCACCACAAGGAAACGTCTTGCTGGAAGTGTGCAAATGCATCGGTGTAAGTGTGTGCAATTCTCTTTTTCATGCATGACTCTGAGGTTGCAGGACAAAAAGGTGCAATGGGAAAGTGGAGGTGACTTTTGGAGTTCTTCAGTATGCTGCTTCTTGCTGATGAGCTGTAAAGAATAAGAAACACATTTAGGTCCTAGTTTATTCTTTCTGCATTTCAATTGTTTTCCCTTAGCTCCATGAACTGTTCAGTTGATGTCAGTAGAACTACTGGTGGCAGATGCTGGTGGAGGCTGAACTGAAAGGAAAATTCAGAAACTCACAGAGTATCAGATATATTACTCCATTTTTTTTCAGTTGAATAATTTTTCTGAACTTTATCAGCTCAGCAGACAGTAATAGCAGACATTCATATTATGGACATTCAGCATGTTCATGTAAATGCAAGAAACACTTGCTGAAGTTGCATTAGAGCCTTATAAATTGTTTTTCATGGTGTGCGAGCTGAATGCAGTATGTGAAAAAATACTCTCTTCTTATTAGTTGGATAATGATGTTTCTATTTCAGGAAGCTGTTGCTAACAGCAGATGTTTCCTTTTTATCTAGGTCAATCCTAGTGCCAAATTTACCTTGGGGAAACAGGCAAGATCTTAAAGACAGGATTCCTAAGTGAGGTCTGCCACTTTTTTTGCCAGGGTGGCTCAGTGTGTTCAGTGACTGGAGCACACAGCATAAACAGGCCAGGAGCTGGACTTCAATGACCCTTGTGGGTCCCTTCCAACTCAGGATATTCTAAGATTCAATGATCCTATGATTCATTCCCATGTCATACCTTTAATCAACCAGCATCATAGAAACTTCCCTGCAGACAATTCATCATAAAGCATCCATTCTGAGATTTTAGAGGTATCCAGCAACCCACCCACCCTCCACCCCCCCCAGTTTTATGGCACTACTTACATTTGGGGCTGGGGAAGGTAGCCTTGAGTTGGGAATGTGACAAGGGCAGGTACGGCACGAGTGAGTTACCCACCTGTTTTTCTCCCCAGTTTGCTATTAAAAACCGGCTGAAAAACCGCTCCCGTGAGATTCCAAAGAGAGATCATTGGCTGGACTGGGCATCAGAAAAATACTCAGTAAGTGATGCTCTGCCTGGTAGGTTTGGAGTGGGAAGGGGGAGATGGGCAGATAGTCAGGGGAGACAGTAAGACTGGCCTGGCCACACCGTTCGTCTCATGCATTTTCCTGTCCCTTCCCACATCTGTACTCTCCTGACCCTTAATGGATGGTTTAGGTCCTGCACTGAAATGTAGAAATGCAAACATATCCAATGTCTCAAGTAAGTGCAATGAAGAACTGCCATGCAGAAAGAAGTAGGAGTTATGCTTTGTGGCTTGAAATCACCTGTTGGCTTTACCCTCCTACTTTACCTTTTTGCCTGTTCCCTTTTAGAAACAGCTGATTGGGGAGGTTAAAATGGTGACTCGTGTTCTCTTCCTCTTCATACCGCTGCCAATGTTCTGGGCCCTGTTTGATCAGCAGGTACAGTACAGTGTGTACAGCTCTGCCTGCCAGCCTCAGTTTGCACCTCTGTCCTTCTGGGGTAACACCAAAGCATCCTGGGGACACAGCGGGCCACACTCCTACTGAATGTCCAGGGCCTTCCACCATCACTGCTGGCCAGCCCTTCCCAGTCCTGCGAGGTGTCTGGCACAGCAGAATGAGTGGGGAGAATGTGCCCTGCCTACTGACAGGTGTTACAGGGAAGGGAAGGAATAGTTGGAAAATAAGACCTCCAGCAGTGTCCTTTTCTCTATCCCCATGTTTTCTAGCCCCGTAGAACATCTTCAAGGCTTCACAGCTGTCTGTTTTCTTCTTAGGGATCCAGGTGGACTTTGCAAGCCACAAAAATGAATGCTGATTTTGTAAGTACTTAAAGTCACCAGGGCTGGTAAGACTAGTAGTAACATCCCTGCTCTTGCTTATTAACCGGAGTCTTGCAGTACTAAGAGCGTCTGCTTGGTGAATCTGGGTGAGTTTCACTTTTGGTGATTAGAAGCCAGAGGCTCTGTTCACGCAGCCATGTTTGGTTCATCACAGCTCATCTCAGCTAGAAGCGAGGGCTGGGGAGCCATCAGCAGCCTGCAAGCTCAGGGGTGCTGACCTACTGGCAACCAGTGGCTCTGTGACCTAGAGCAGGTAGGATTTTCAGTGTGCTGCCCCCAAGGAAGGCAGACAGGTCACTCAGCCCGTTTAAGGTGTGATGAGCTGTTGTAGTTGTACATTTCTGCACTGGATTACTTGGTGATGCATTCATAAAGCCTCTCAAAACCAGCAGGAATCTTGTGTATACGGTAAAGATGTGATAAGGATTAATTAGCTAGTTTCCATAGAGTTCTTCAAAGGTGTGAATGGCAAATGGTGCAGGCTGCAGCAGCAGATAAACATAGATCAGCTATCTGCCCAAAGAAACCACACAGGGCTGGTTTTCAGATATATATGTTTTAACAGGCCATCTAGATATTGCCTGCAGATGCTCACATCAAAATCTAGGATTGTAAATGTTGATATTCCAGATAAAATTGACTTAGAGCCACAAATTTGAGACCTTCTATGTCACCCCTCTTAAAAATTGGGCTCTCAACATGTGATACTCATTAGGCTTAATTAGTTCAAATGAGGCATGAAAAAGACTACACCTTCGGTAATATTTATCCACCTCAGAAAGACAGAACAAAGTCCATGCAGTCTATGTGATGTATATCTAAAACATTTGTTTTCTGGTGTTTCGCTCACATGGACTTAGTGATCCATTAGCAGGAGAGCTAAATATCACCAGGTGTCACTACTGGACTCTCCCAGGTGGAGAGAGATTCAGGGCACTTTCTTTGTCACACAAACTTGGACAGCTCCTTGGCTTTTGTTTCAGTCTCCTCTGCTCTCCCCTCATGAGCTGTCCCACTTCAAGAAGATGAGAATTAATTCCAACATTGGAGTGATCCCACCCTTAGGCTTGTTGGAGTTCATGTTTGTGACTTTCTGTTCTGCAGACAAGGGCTAGCTAGGAAGTCTGGAGTCAAACAGGGAATGATCTAGTGTCAGATGAAATATTTGCAGGCTCGTTTCCTAATGGCACATTTCTATAGCGTGCACAAAGTAGCAGGAGGGGGTATTTGCCCGGTATTTTTAATTGACCCCTTTGCTGTGACTAGCAGTTTCCTCTCTCCCAGGAGGCAGCTGTGGGCAGAGACAGGCAGCCAGTCTAGACTCAGCTCAGGACAAGTCTGGCAGACAGGAGACAACCCCCCACAGCACTTTCTTGGAAATATNAAAGCATTTAATGGAGTTCAGACCAACACCAGTTCCTCCCTGGAGACAGGTCCATGGTTCCTTTTGGAGTCTGGGATCCCTCCATCCATCCATCCATTCCTGTTGACCTTGCCCGTTTGTGGGGGTGGGTATAGTGATGCAAGTGTGAGGCACCTCTTAATAGCCTTGAGGACTCTTGGCTCAAACCAAGAAGTCACTGTTGTCCAAAGCCTGTTGGGTGCAGATGGGGGGAGGAAAGAGGTGTTTGTGCAGCCCACTGGCTCAAGGATGGTCTTCTGTTACCCGTTTGGGAACTTGGGAGAAATGCCAACAGAGCTAACAGGGTCCTGAAGCTTGGGAACACTCACTTACAGAACTGGGGCTTTTCACATTACAGAAGCAGGGAGGGAAGAAGCTCTAAGCCCACCTCCCAACTTGGATGCTAACACCCCCATTCTCCTCCACTCATCTAGTTCATGGCTCAGCCAGCCTGAAAGATGGGCCTCAGTACCTGTCATGGTCTGTGTCACAGCTGCCAAATATCAAGGATTGAGTGCAGCTTCCTTCTGCAAAATGATCTTATTAAACGCTGTGTCCTTAGACGACGAGTGTCAAGAGCACAATATCAGCTGCTAAAGCAAACATAAAGCATTTGAGGAAACCACCTTGGCTGCAAAGGGCTCTATGGGACCGATTACTTATTTGCCATATGCACTGATATGTTATAGTGTTTATGAATCACTTGGAATATCTTTTTGTTTCAGGGAATATATGTCCTTCAGCCTGACCAAATGCAGGTAAAAGATATTACAGGGTAGGAAATAACCTTTAGAATGTATTTTCTTTTTTTCTTTCATTTTTATTTTTCTTATGGGACCAGTGGCCATTCTCTGCTCCTTTTCAAGGTAATAGCAGTGCTCCTGCTGGTTGCTCTGGTGTGGCTTCTGCCTTATTGTTCACTTGCTGTTTTGCAAGCTTGAGGTTCTGAAGATCCTGAGGATGTCCTAATGCAAAAGTTGAATCCTGCAGAACAGTGCAGAGGTGTGGGGAAACATACCATCATAATATTTCTTGAACTAGTGCTGGCATGTGGAGAATACAACCTGTATCTCCTTTTAACAGGCCCCTGTCCTGGGAAGAACATTGTTCTTGAAATATGTTTGGTCCCTCCCTTTCTTCAGGGCAGATGAAAACATGAAAGCTCCAAGATGGTGCTATGTTGTCACAGTTGATTACAATTCTTATGGTGAACAGCTCTGGAGAAATTCAAAGCTGTTCTGTTCCCTGAAATCTTCCTTTGGAACTGAAACAAAATTTTTCTCTGCTTGTTCATCACCCTCTATTTTCTTGCTCTGCCACTGCTGGCTGGCAGACAAGCTGTGCCCCTTCCAGGAGAAATTTTGTTCCTGGGGGATTACACGGTTGTGTTGAAGTGCGAGAAATTGCCAATCTCACAGAACATTGCCTGTTCCTCTGGGATTTTTCTGGAGTCCCAAGATGTTTCCATTGTTGCTGATTTGTTTTAAGGTCCCACCACAGCACCAAAGGTCACCTGTCTCTATTGTCAGTGGGGTTTGTACTCTTTAAAAACACCATGTTTCAGTTCTCTCTCCAGGGAAACTGGGCCAGTGATGCTTGCTTACCTCTTGGAGGGGAGGATATGAACAAAATCTATTCATGCCTGTGAAAACTAAATAGCAGAAGCTGTTAAGTGCAAACTATGATTATATTTTAAAAGGAGGTTTTAAGCGTTAGTCCATGTCCCTGCTGTAATGGAATTATTTCTGGAGGACAGTGCTTTATGGGTTTAATTACTGAAAGTTGCTTTCTAGTCACTGAACTCCCATTCTTTTGTATTGCAGTTCTTAAATCCACTTCTTATTCTTGTGTTCATCCCAATTTTTGACCTTGGGCTCTACCCCCTGATAAGCATGTGCAAATTGAATTTCACGTAAGTACTTGGGGACAGTGCAGATGCATATGTGCTTTTTCTCCTGCAGTAAGTGTGCAGAATAGTTTTTAAGGAAGAGAAACACAAATTTCTGTTCACCTTTCCCAATACTTGAGTATACTTCAGTCCCAAGAGGCAGCATCACCCTCTTCCACAGACCATGGAAATTCCAGAGGGTAAAACTCAGTGATGTTGGATTCTGCTCTGTACAGATTTTTCCAAAAGCAGATATGAATAGTCTCACTTTGAATTTGATCAACATGTTTTCCACTTTGTTTCCCATATCATGCCTAAATGATTGCCTCCCTGAAAAGTCCCAGTGGGACCAAATTCATGGTCCCATCTGGCTAGGATCTGAACCAGTGAGTGCATAAAGGGGTTTCCAGATGAGCCAAGCATTTTATCCTTAGTCTATGTTAGCAAGAAGTGCAGTGTAATAGGAGCAGACCTCAGGTTGTTTATGAGACCCACTTTATGCGTTTTGTGGGAATTAACTTCAGAGTATCTGTACTCTGCCTCTGTGGAGTGATGCTTTGTAGCAGTGGCAGTATATTATTTGTGCTCATGGAGTGTCTTTGCCAGTGGAGTTTCAACTGAAAGGAGCCAAGTTTCCATGCTCCAGCACCACTTCTCCATGTGAACCCTAGCATGGGAAAGGGCAATGAGTGCGGAGATGGGCTTAAAACGCATGCTCCTAATCCAAACTAAAATGCTGGACAGACAAAACCACATAAAATGGGAGTGGCAGGTGCCTCAGAAGCCTTCCTCTTCACCCTGCTGGTCCTTTCCCACTGTGCTGAATTACTTGCACCTAAAGACATATCAAAAACATTGTCCAGCCCTGCAATGGTGCCCCTTTTGGAGGATACACATCAGAGGCTGTGCTTCTCCCTGATATCTCATTGTGAGCCCATGGCCTGGACTGTGCCCTGACTTGGCAAAAAACTTCCTGCCTGGTGACCAACTCACAGAGTAGTTCTCCCAGCAGCACAAACTCAAGCACCAGCCAGGACTGAATGCCATGACTAAAGACCATTACAAAGAGTGGAGATCACCGAATCTTGAATCAGATTTGTTTCAAATCTCAACAACTCAATACTCAGTTTGAGCCTGCTGTTCTGGACATGCTTTATTCTGCTCTGTATCAGATTTTCTCATGTAACTCTGGTAAAGTTGCACTAGCTTTGCCTTGAGTTTAGAAGCAAGCTCTTTATTTTCTAGAAATGTAAATGTATTGGCATGAGAAATAACCCAGAATGATGCCCCAGATGGTCAGAAACATTGATGACACAAACGACACATTGTTCTGTTCCTCATTCCCACTGCTAAATAACATGTTACTTATCTTTTGCCTTTCCTAAAAGGGACTTGAATATATGTCCCTTCTAGTGCTCCTTCCAACATCATGGATTAACATAATGTCATGAGCTATTCCCACTAGAAGAGCTGGGAAAAAGATAATATGAAACCTGCAAGGAAAGGACTTCTTTTCACAGCATATCAGTTTTAATTGGCCTCAGTGCTGGCCTCATACAGAATAATAAAATAGTTTAAAGTTAAAAGACCGTCAATTTAAACAGCCTGTCATCCCGAGTGCCACCTGTTGGACAGTTCATTACATGGTTTTGGCACATCTTTGGCTCTGAGGAATGGTATTCTGTAGTTTAAATTACTTTTTTTCCTTAATGGCACCTCTTTCATTTGCTCCATAGACCTATTAGGAAAATGGCAACAGGTATGATCCTTGCAGGGCTGGCGTTTGGACTTGCAGCTGTTATAGAAGTCAAAATAAATGTAAGTAAAGCACAAGGCATTCCTCAGAAATACTTTCTTTCCATGGGGTGTTTTTATTGATGCCTGGTAGACAATCCTTTAAGCCATTGTGCTCCTTGATCAAAATTTGTAATGTTTTCTGTACAACTGAGCATACTGATCCAGTTGCTAATGATAATTCTTACCTTGTCTACTTTTCCCTCTCTTTGTCTCTATGTCTTTCTTTCTAGTCTTTGCGGTTTTGCTGTGCTGGTCATCTGTATTGGTCTATATTCTAGATTTCCATCGTCACAGTGCTTGACAGACATCTAGTTAATGCTAGTGATTAATTTCCAAAAGGTAGTCTGTTCTCTCTCCTATTTCTTGCTGTAGCTTGCCTGTACTTTTCTGTTTGGGGTCTTTTGTGTGTATGTGGTGGTTTTGGTGTTTTTATTAATTGTTTTGAAAATTTTTAATTTAATTACTTTCCTGCTTTAGGGTGGTGATGGCATTTTTTTTACAAGCTAAATTGTTTCTCTGGGGAGGCAGGTGAATGCAGTCACAGGCATCAGAGACTGCCAGGCATCCCCAGACAGGATGGCAGAAAATCTCTTATAAATTCTACATTAGCTCCTGCAGATTTGTACTGTTTGTTTCTGGCTCATGACCAGCATTGTGTAGACTTTGGCTGACCTTTGTCTCACAAAAGTTACTCTAGGATTAATTTTTAAAACTTCTATGTATACTTAAAATGCTCTGTTAGAGTGGCTGGCTCACCGCCCTGGATTAACATCTGCTGGTTCCTCAGGTGAATCCCCTAATGAGCCTCCCACTGAAATGAGACTTTGTGGGTTCAGGTCTTTTTTCTGATCTCTTTTTGTGAGCAAAGAAATGCTCTCATTGCCAGCAGCATCTCTGGCCAAGCACCAAAGTTTGCTCTGGCTGTGGGTGACTCCTCTGGGCAGAAGCAAGGTGAGTGAGAGGTCCCCCCGGCCTGTGCATGAAAATTTTACCCTAAAGGCCATTTTAAGCTCTAGCAAAGAGGAGGATAAGATGGTCCACCTTCACTTGACTGCGGGTAGCAGAAGTAAAATGCTACACTAATGGAATTTGCTGGATAATATTTCTGGCCGGTTGGTCCAGAGCAGCATACGGATACAGGGAAATCATCTCGCTCTGTCTTCTGTGGCAGTGTGTCTCCCCACCAAGTTAGGTTCAAAATGCTCTGCTTGCAATACCCAAATTATCAGATAAGGTAGAAGAAAAATTAGTAGCTCTGCAGTATTGCTGGCAGCTACTTGAAAATAAAATGAGAATAAAATAGAAGTGAAAAAAAAAATCAGCTCTGCAGATAGTACAAGGCTGACACTGATTGATGTACTCTCTCTAGGAAATGATTCCTGATGGAAAGAGATACCTCAGTGGTACCTCAGTGCTGTAGGTATCAGCTTCCCTCTCTCAGAAAACAAGGAATAATATCTATATAATCGGCTGTATAGATAGCAAGGTGTCCAGTAATGCAAAATCACTGATTACAGACATGAAGCTGGACTGGGATTTTCAAAACTATTTAACTTCTGGTCTGATTCTTTTCCCCGTCACTGACTGCAGTGGGAAATAATTATTCTGATCACTACTTTTGAAAGCTAAGCACAAATTTTTCCATTCTGATATGGCAGTTGGTTAAACCCAGGCACTAGGGAGCTGTGTAATGAAAGCTGTGACATTGTTCTACCTCCTCAATATGTGTGTAGTCTGTACACTTAGTGGTGTGAAGAGCAATTTTTGGGAGGAATGACGGGTTGTCCATTGAGCTACTATGAGGAAACCTGCCTAAAAAGGATTTATGTTCGGTTTTCTCTGAGTGCAACTTCTGTTGAGAAAGGGATTGAAAAGTGTCATTACAGAGAGGAAGACTATTATGGCTAAAAATGAAGAGATGTTAAAGTGCTAATAAAGCATACAGATGGCACTTAAAGCCTTTTACTTTAATTAGGAAACCGATATGCCTCGACTTGTCCCAAAAGAAAGTTTAATTCGGGTCCTGAATTTGGCAAAGAACCCTGTTCAAGTGACAATCCAAGACAAGGACCTATTTCAGCAGCCTGTGGAGTCTTTTCAGGTAAGCATATATTTGGGACTGAAAGGCCTGACTTGCATGTCACTGAAGAAAGGATGGGCTTTTTTTCAGGCATTTTCTAATAAAGCTCACAGATGCAAAAGCTTGTTCTGCTCCATCGCCTTAGAAGTGCATGGGAATGGCTTTACAAATGAAGCATAATATCTCTGTTACATGAGACAGAAACTGAATGTTTGGAGAGCAATTTCCCCGACAAAGGATACACCTTACATTCACCTGTAATTAGGAATAAAGGATAACAGGATTACAGTCTCCCTTAAAGAAGGGATAGTGTTGCACTTCGTAGGAAAAGACAGATCCTTTCTTATCTAAAGAAAGTGTAACCGAGTTTATTTTCTTCCACAGAACCCAGCTGAGTACTCAAAATTAATATTGAATGGAGAGCAACAGAGCCTTCACTTCACCCTGCAACATCAAGGATTGACTCTTGCTTTTAACTACACCGTGAAGGAAAAATCAGTATACAGCTTAATTGTTTTTGAGGCAGAAGGAAGCCTATCAAGCCGCTTAGTGAGTGTGGGAGTGAAGTGTAAATACAGTATTAATTCAATGGCTGTGATGCTACAATGGGGTAATAGGCTCATTAATTCATTTGTTCAGTTGCAATGTCTGTCTGATTGCTCTCAGATGCTCTAAACCTGACTTCTTAGCTAGAGGCACTGGATCTGTACACATTTCTGCTGGTTGATTAATAGAGGCATTGTGGCATCTGAGAGTTTCTGGGCACACTTTAATCCACTGAGTGCTGCAGTGGGAGAGCAGAGTCATGCCTGCTAGGCAGCAGAGCTGGAGAAAACTGGGGAAACAGAGCCAGAGATTTCCCCCCAAAGATGGTTCTATAAAGCAAAGATATTAAAGAGGCTCTAGGGCTGGCCATGGAATAAAAGCATCAGAGGAGTTATTCCGGGTTTAGTTATTGCAAGTGTTTAGTGAAAAAGCACAGAAGGCACATTTGTTTTGCTGAACAGAATAAATGATTAAGCTCATTTCAGGCTCTGCAGCAGAGCTGGCTGTATTTGGACTTTTGTGTATTTCTACAACAATCAGAGAGGGGCATATGGGATGTGTAGGGCAGATTCTGATATCTTTTATGCGTAGCTGTATCCTAAGAAGCTCTCTTGAAATGAATGGTGTTATTGCACATTGTGGCAAATGTGTAAATGCTATCAGAATCTGTCCTCGTGCTAAAATACCCATTCTCTTTGCAGTTCCTCAGCCTTCTACCTTGCAGGGTAACTACACCAAGCATTCAGTATTATATAGTAGAAATCATATAACTGCTTTTCAAAATTAATTTAAAGAATTTATTTTGTCATAGCATCAAAGTTTTTTGCTGGTGATCAAACTTTACGGTTTGGAGTCTGGGGCTCAGTATCACACAAAGTTAAGTTTCCCTGTGACCCTGATGGCTGTGTGCTGTTTCCTTAAGAAACAGTTACTTGTACAGTGGTTTTCATACAGTCCTTAGGAAGCAAGAGCCTGTAACAGGCTTGGAGCATAGCAATCTCAGAGCTCCAGTATGTCTATGCTGCCCCAGCTGTCTAGACTGTGCTTAAATTAATGCCCACCCTGGCACAGGCAGGCTCCCATGTGCTGGTAAACAGCTGTGCTGTTGGGTGATACTATTGACCTGTCATTCACAGCTGTAGATAAGGGAGATGTGGAAGACAGTGTGGTAAATGATACTTTTCCAGCATTGCAACACAAGGAAAGCAATGCCAGCATCATTGCTGTGTTGCAGAGCTCACCCTTGAGTGACCTCCCTCACTGCTGGGTTTGGCCCATTCACTCAGGTGGGAGTGCTTTCCCAGAAGGATCCAATCTGAAATTGGTTTCTTCTCCTTTGTGGGCTGTTGAGTAGGCAGGAAATTAATTTGAGAGCTCTGGGGATCATCAGTGAAAACGAGTAATAATTTGGCCAGTCTGTCTGCAACAAACTAGAGTATTCATCCCCATGTTTCTCCTGTGGAAAAAAAAAAGATGTTGCGTTTATTATTTATTGCTCTGACATTTATTATTCACTGTGGCTATTTATTATTTAGGGCATATGTTATTTGTGGGTAGCATATTACTCTGAAGTACAATAGGCATTTTATAGATATGCTGAAATTCTGGATCCTTGGTCTCAGAAACTCAGGGTTTCACATCAGGAAAAAGTGTGGAGAAAGGGCCAGAAAATTTTCAGAGAGAGCCAGTTTCTGAAAGTCCCTTTTGGCTTGCCTGAGTTCCTTCTGTGGGCAGTGAAAATTGAAATTTCCCTGCCATCTTCAGTGGACATGGCACAGCTCTGGATTTCTACCAGCCAAGAGCTTTGCTTTGTGTTCTTTTTTTTTGTGACATACAACCTCCAGGGCAGGTCTATGTCTTAACTGTGTTTTTTCAGCATTGTACACCAAATAGGTTTCTCCAAATGAATGCTGATTAACTATCTAGCTGCTGCTCTAGCTGTGGTCTCCAGGAGAGAGACTCTCACTCCCCAGTATGCCCATCCAGATGGCCATTTCAGGGGTCTGTCTGCAGAGACTGTGAGCTCAGTGCATCTTGGTTTCTCGTGCTCTCTGCCTGCCCAATGCAACAGTTTAATATCTTGAGTACTGAGGATCAGGGAAAGCATGATGATCAGTATAGAAACCTAGCAGTTCTTCTCAGCTTTAGACTTCTGTGAAGTCTATGAATATTCGAAGAGTCAGGGTCTGAAAGTTAGGCAGTTGCAGATTTTGTAGGAGTAAGGCACTCAGGTTTAATTGTAGCTAGTCACTGAAGGATGCTAATGTGGATAGTGCTCTCTTGCTATCTCAAGATCAAGGTAAATACTTTTTTGGAGGGTGTTACATGCCTTAGTAGAAGGGTTGCAACTCAGTAGCCTTTGTTACAGAGGAGACAAGGAGAAAAGGTATGATCTCATCTGAAGCCCTTGGAGGAGACAAAATTTTGCCATTGGCTTCGTTGTAGCAGGACTCCCCATCTGTGGGCTGATGCAAAGCTTGTGTGAGAGCCCAGTTGATTTCCACAGGCTTTGCAGCACATGTGTAACTCTAGAGACACCAGTATTGTCTGCCACACATTGTTATAAGGCAGCATTAATAAATATGTTCAATGTTTTTTTTCTTCCCCTCTTTAGATTACAGACTTGGAAGCAAAGCCAGAAAATGGTTTGGCAGCTGTTAGGTAGGAATGGCTTTTTTTTGAGGATTTGGCGGTGGTTGGGTGAGGGAAAGTGCTTTTGTTTAATGCATCTGTATGTAACATAGCCCAGATGTTCTCAGGTTGGAATCTAGTCCACACTTCTCATGCAAGACTCAGATGTCAGCTGTGGAGGCTTGACAGAGTGCCACCTCCCACACATGCCATGCAGAGCTGAGAGCTATTGCTGTTCACTGCCTGGGACAGTCTGGGCTGAGATGGTGACATAAAAGAGCTTTCTCCTTGGAAAAGTGGCAAATGCATCTCACTGATGAAAGGGAAGCAGCAATTTGGATAGGAGCTGTTGCTACGTCCTTTGCAAATTGGCCAACCCATGATGTTCACCCAAACTCACGCACAAGTGTCTACTAAATTGGATACAGCAACAATTTCACATCCTCATAAACAATTCAGCTGGGCATTGGGCTCTGCTTAGTCCACTCTTCCTAATTTGAGCTACTCCATTTAGTCCATGAACACTTCTGTGCTGGTTTGTGCTGGCTGCTGAGGTGCAGAAGATGTAAACTTGCCAAAAAAAAAAAAAAAAAAAAAAAAAAAAAAAAAAAAAAAAAAAACACTCAGCNAAAAAAAAAAAGGCATTCCGGCAGGACTTTCTAGAGGATTTGGGTGAGGTGAAATTAAAAATGGAACCAGAACAACAAAATGAACCCACCACAAAAGCAAAACCAAAAACAACCAAACAAAGCAAACCTTAAAAACAATGCCCAACAATGCTTTTTATCTGAAAGCCTGTACAGACAAAGTAGAAGAGCAGTGTCTCTTCATAGCCCTGGGCTTGTGAAGGTTGCTACTGATTAAACACTTGAAGACTTGATTCAATCAGAATTGTTTTATATTTTCTTGTGGAGTTTTTTGATGAAATCCCCATATTTTCACAATTTGTAAAGAATTTTCACTAGGAAGAAACTGTTTTTTCCCTAAAAATTTACTTTTGTTAAGCACTTGACTAACTGAAAACCAAAATATTTTAAAATGTAGATCAAAGGAAAAAGCTCAGTTTTGCTAACAATTTTCAAATTGCTAAAAGGAAACTGTCTTTTGTTTCCCATATATTCCCATGTAAGTTTTAGTTTTGATGAAAATACTTTATTTTGCTAGAAAACTCCTTCCCACTGGTAGAAACTCATTGCCAGCATGGTGCACCTGCTCATCAGGACACACAACTTCAGAGTTTCCTGGGGCCGGCTGAGGCTCTGTCCTCTCACACAGCCACAGAACAGTTTGGGTTGAGATCACCTTGTACCAACACCCCTGCCATTGACAGGGACACCTCCCACTAAACCAAAGACCCATCCAACCTGACCTCGAACATTTCCAGGGATGAGGCATCCACAACTTTGCTGTTCCAGTGTCTCACCACCTTCCTAATGAAGAGATTCTTCCTAAAATCTAACATAATCTAACCCTACCCTGTTTCAGTTTAAAGCCATTCCCCCTTGTCCCATAACTCCATATGCTTGTAAGAAGTCCTTCTCCAGCTCTCTCGCAGGACTTCTTCAGGTATTGGAAGGTGCTCTAAGGTCTCCCTGGAGCTTTCTCTTCTCCAGTCTGAACAGCCCCAACTCTCTCACCCACTCTTCATAGGAGAGGTGCTCAAGCCCTCTGATCATCTTCGTGGCCTCCTCTGAATTTGCTGTAATCTTTGATGGTCTCTGAGACCGGATTGCTTGGAAGTTCTAGACCACAAAAAGTGAGGGTCACTTTTCACAAGAAAGAGAGTAAGAGGGTAAAATTATGCAACAGGGAAACTAATCTTGTATTGAAAAACCAGGCAATGAATCAGACAAATATTTTGGTAACTTGCAGGAGAGACTCATAACCTCATGGAATAACAGAATGCTTTGGGAAGTAAGCAAACTTCTAAAGTGTCTGCTGTTATGCTTCTCCTGCCCTTTCTGACAGGTCAATGAAATATGGTTTCTTTGCAGATTCATTAATGGTTTGAGCCAAGATGTCAACCTCACCATCGATAGCAAAAGGTTCATTGCTGTTCAAAAAGACTACAGTGCTTCTGAGTACTCGCTGCTGGAGAGGGACATGTAAGTCTCCCTTCCTGAGCTGAAGGTCCTTGCTAAGGCATTTCCTTGGATACAAAGAGGCTTTTCTCAGCCTAATAGCAAAACCTTCATTGCTATTGTCTTGGCATGTGGTTGTGGGGGCAGATGTTTGTAAAAAGCAGAATTATCAGCTAGCTCAGTGCAGAGCAGGTGCTCCGGGCCACTCGTGTGTGTGCAGAAGTTTTTATTCACATTATGTGGGGGCCTGGAGGGAAGAGACTGGCCATTCCTGTGCATCTGTCAGTGGAGTAAGGTGGGGCATGGTAAAGTCTCCTCTGCCATTTGGTGCCTGCTTTATTTTGTTATTCTCTCAGGCCCGAGCTCCTAGTGTTGGGGTACTCTCAGGGAAAAGCCAATCCATATTCCATGCTACAAAGTGTTGGTATGTGGGCTGGTAACATCAAGTAGCCTTACATGGCTTTGCAGACTGGGCTTGTTAGACAGGGGCTCCATATGGCCTTGGTTTGGCAGCATTGGAGTTGGCTCTTGCAGGGTATTTCTAGCATTTCTAATGTTTCAAAACAAGCTTCATGGCTTTTCTCTACATCAGCTCCATCCAAAATATTTATTGCTGCAATTTAGTAGGATGCAGCAGCCACTGTGGCAATGCTGCTGAGCCTCCATGCCATCTCACACATCCAAAATCAGAAGAACAAATATGAAGGCTAATTTGCTCTGCTGGAGATAAACAAAGTGACTTCTGGGTGCGCATCTCTGAGTTCCTGTTGACTACTTGTTTGGCCTACAGTTCCTGAAGAAATGGAGCAAATTTTTGGAGGAAAATAAACCTGAGGGGAAAAAAAATAAATCAACACTAAGAAGAAGCAGAAACCATTTAAAAATGTTAGCAATGGTCATTAGGTGAATTCCAGTCAGTGTCTAAGTGTTTCTGGAAGGATAAGAGGGCAAGAACTCCAGTGATTGTCTGATGTAAACGCTACTGCACCTTTACATCTTGCATCCTCCCTGCTCCATTTCAGGGATATGTTTGATAGCTCTGCTCTGTGTTCTTTGTTTGGGGAACTAACTGGGAAATACTGTCCTTCATCCTTTTATCTAGATATAATAATGGAAAATGCATAACTGAAACAGGAGAGTTCCCACTGGAGCTGGGGCTGCTTGACTTCGGTGCCTCATACACTGTTGTGATAACTAACGTAAGTGTTCCTGTGATAGTAACACACTCCTGTTCTACTCTCTGGCAGTGCTTTTGTTCTTGTGTTGGTGGCTCTCACTTGCTTTGTCCACTCTGTGATCCCTGGGCAGTAGCCGTCTGAAAGCAGTCCATTATGAAAGGGATAGTAAAAGGTTTTGGTACCTACATCAGCGAGGTGGGTGTGTATTTGTTCCACCTTACACTGTGATCATGTCAGATTGCATGGGTTAAAAAGAAGTAAAATCTTTCCCTGGATAGAAATCCTTCATAGAAAATCATGTGATCTGTGGTTTGTGCTGGTCTCATGCCATGCTTGAGCAGTTAACATTGACCCAGAGCACTGCAAAGAGTTATTACAGTCTGCCAAGAGCTGACTCTGCTTGTGGTCTTCAAAATACTGTACCTGGTGGTGCCTCCCACCCAAAAAACTGCAGAAACAGTTGGCTCTATCCTCACATTTAGCTTACTGAACTAAAGACTGATCTTCCAAGATTTTTAGATAATGCTTGGGGGAAGAGGAACAAAGTCTTGAGGGAGGAGGTTGATGAGGTTGTACATCTGTTTCCTCCTCTCACTGTCTGTACAGCTAATTTGGAGCCTAGTGTAAACTCAAGGCATGGTTTTCTGAACAGCCTAGCCCTGATGGGCTCTGAGCACTGCTGAGAGGGTGGATTCCTTTCCCTGCCTGCCAGCCTCTCAGACACACTGCTTCAACCCTGGTCCAGCTGGCTGGAGCCACTGAGATGAACGTGATCAGCTTAGTTCCCATTTTAACCTTTCCACCACAAAGGCACACAGACAAACCGGCTCTGACAGGACACACTGCTAAGCTGCCCTCTGGGACTTTGGCTACTGTGTTGTGATGAGCAGAGCAAAATGTTGTCAGCTACTCCCTGGCAGTAGCATCTCCCTGTTGGGCAATTAATGGGAGCTGTTCGTGTCTGCAGAGTCCAAATACGTAGGGGAAGAAATATAGCCATGAAGCACCTGGCTTTTTTTTTTCCAATTCCAGTAGCTGGAGTGGGATGTACAGCCCTGAAGGGAACAAGCAGATGCTGCCATCTGTGAGTGCAGAGTTTTATGTACATAAAACACACACGTTTGAAGTGATGTTGGCCAGACCCGTCTTCCATGGCTGCAAGCCTCTTTCACCAGATGAGAAACCAGATAGAGAAGTTGCATGAAAAATACTACACTAAGAGAATCACCCCAGAGCCTCTGGTAACACAAGAGTCAGGGCCAGCTGAGGTAGATGTGTCCCATGTCACTGTGGCCAAGTATTCCAGTTTGTGGTCCCATCTGCAAAAGTCTCTGGTATAGCCCTGGCTGCTCGGGGTGGCTCTGTGCCTCAGCCCCTCTGAACCCTGTGCTAAGTACCTCAGTATTTTTGAGCCTCTGTTTTTCCATCTCTCTCTCTGTGGTTTCTGCCTTCTGTAGAGAGTTATTTTGCTTGAGGCCAAGATCACTTTTAATTATTGCAGTGATTTGTACTGAACCCTGTTCCTCTGCCAGGAGTGCCATATAGAGGAACCAAGAATACAATATATTAATCTGCTAATGTAGCTGAACTGTGAAACTTAAATCATGGGGATGCTGCCTTCTACCTAGCCTTCCTCAGTGTGCATTTACAGTGTGGTGCTTATGACATTTCTTTATGGGCTAAAGAGCAATGCACAGCTCTCCTCTCAGCCCTTTTAGCCTGCTGAAATACAGTCTCTTGGTTTGCCTCCCTGGCAATGATTGGTGATTAAGAACATCTCATAAACATCCCTTGTATTTTCCCAAGTACTCTCCCTAAACACAAGGCTTTCTGCCTGAAGTCATTTCAATCTAGTGTTTTCCTGGCTTGTAGTCAAATCTCTCTCAGCCTCTGAGCCTCTGCATCACAGGCAATATTAATTGCAACTGGGAAAACAAACAAAAATAATTAGGAATACAGGTACCATAACTATCTGAATGGATCTGATATGAAGCAGTCTTTGTTACTCTTGGCATTCCTGAGCTGAATTTGAGTGTCAATGATATCATAGGGAAGTTGTACAGTGCTGATAAAATGGGAGCAATGACCACATGGATGCAATGAGCACTTAACCTTCTCATCCATTTTTGACCTTGGGGACAGCAGCAGGTCACAGGATCTGCACTGGAACCTCACAGGCTTTTCCCAGCCCTGCTACAGGAGACAACTTGCTGGTTTGCAATAATTCAGGGAATTCTTGTGGTTCCTGAATGAGCTGGAATGCTTCTATCCTGCTCTCTCTGCCCTGTGCAGCAGGAGTCACCCCATTCGCAACAGGCTTGGAAATGGCAGGGTCGAGAGCTATAGTTTGCTTCAAGGCAGAGCTTTTTTCCCACCTTTTCTTAAAACTTTACTTTGGTAAATTTGCTGTTATTGTCCAGGCTAAGAACGATCTGATCTTTCAGCAACTAATCAGTGTGCCTTTTTTTCCTGCTAGATTTCTGGAGGTACTGTTGAGACATGGAAGTCAGAAGACATCAAAGCCAACAATGTCCATATGGCCTGGCAGTTACCACAATATTTGTTAATATCTGCTGGGGAGGTGATGTTCTCCATTACGGGTCTGGCCTTCTCCTATTCTCAGGTACTCCACTTAAAGAAAAGGACCTTACAGTTAGACTTCAGGGTTCATTCCTGCATCTGTCATTGATTTGTCATCCCTCCTTTGCCATGACACTTACTAACAATGTTAACTATCCTTCAGCTGAAAGTGGGATTATAGCACACCTTGCTGGGTGTCCTCAAGCTAAATTAATTCATATTCTGAGGGTGCCTGTTCTCAGTGACACTTGGAAATCTCCTTTTCTGGTAAACCTGAGAACACAGAACCAAACTGGATAATTAACGTGAAAGCTCTGAATACTGTAATATCAGGGTTTTCTCCTAGTGAAGGATTTTGTGATATGTATTTTTCAGTGATATAAAGGCAAAGGTATCTCAAGGGCTACAGAGTGGCATGAGGGCTTGGCACCTGCTTTAAACTGAGAGATTGAAGGGGTCTAAACATGCAAGGTTGTAACAAGGGAGCAAGGGGTAATGAGCATGCAAGGGATGATTTGATTGTTGTTTGGGGAGGTTTATGAGAAGAGAGGACTGAGACATTACATGGTGAAACAGTTACTGAAGCTACTCAAACTTATCCCTGGAGTAAAGTGCAGATGTTTATTAATGAGGATGATTAATACAGTGGGATGATGTGTAATGAGTTGTGAAAAAATTGTCCTAAGCAGGAAATTTAACATCAAGATCCAGTCTCTTTTCCAAAGGTGTACAGCCACATGGCACCAGACTCCAAGCTGCAGGGCTTGTGTGGCTCCTTGGATGCCCTGATCGTACCATTTCAGATGATGCAGGTTGGGAGTGACCAAGATTCAGCTCTGCAACAACAGCATCTCCTGCTTCTTCGTGTGTCCTCCCGTCCATGTCTTTGAAAGCTCCTTGTATGCAGCTGTTGAGATTAACCACTCCTCACAGAGGAAATTCCACTATCTCCTCCTAGGCTGAGCCCAGAGACACCTACACTGGGCAGGACACCAGAGGGTGAAGCAGGGCCGAAGGGCGCAGCACGATTCCCACTGATCAGGCCCTTCTCCTCTTTTCAGTCTCCAGCCAGCATGAAGTCGGTGCTGCAGGCAGGCTGGCTGCTCACGGTGGCTGTGGGGAATACCTTTGTGCTCATTGTTGCCGAGGCTGCACCAATGGCACAGGTATGGTTTGGCTCTTAAACAGAGGTAATGCTTTACAACAGGCTTCTGGTGCTTCTGGGTGTCGGTGTCCTGGAGACACAGCTTCTCTGCCCAGCCCCAGACTCCTGCACCTGAGTGACAGCAGCCCACTCTGAGCTGCCCCCCAGCCCCTGCTCCGTGGGGCCCTCGGCGGTGCTCCCCTGGGGAGCACTGGCCCTCTCAGACTCTCCCAGTGTCAGGAAATAACTGACCTGGGCTGGATAATGCTGCAGGAGCTCAGCTCTAGGCAAGCTGGCTGTGTTTGGACCTGGAGCCTGGACACAGTGGCAGCCACAGGTTGAGTTGCTCACTAGGAACGAGACCAGTGGGCATTCAGCTCTTCCTCAAGGGTCTCGCTTTGGAATCCTGCCCGGCCAGCTGCCTGTGGCACCCCTGAGATGTCAGGCTTACAGGGGGAGGTCGTGGTGCAGAGGTAGTTTAATTCAGGCTGTGAGACTTCTGGGATGATGCCATGAAGGTGTGAACTGAGGCTTATTTCTGGCCAGCATGAACCCACCTCTCCGAAAAGAATCTTGTAAGCAAAAAGCTCTGGTAGATATATTCCAGTCAGGACAGATTTGTAAGAAAAGATTTAGTGAAACCAGCTCAATCTGTTTTGTTTCAAGAGGTATCACATATTTGTAATTATATTATCTGTACAAGCATTTACCAGAAAACAGGATGAGAAAGTTTCTATCTTGTGAGCCATTTTGGAAACGAAAAATAATTTTCTCCCAGCTCTTTAAAAAGCACTTGAAAGTGCAGGGATATCCTCTGGACTGAGAGTCTGGGGCCTCCTGACCTGCTGTTCTTTTTTCTTTCCTAGTGGGCTGAATTTGTCTTGTTCACTGTTCTCCTCTTTGCTGTGTGCATTATTTTCTCCATCATGGGATATTTCTATGTCAGTGTGGATCCAGAGGACCTAGAAGAAAAAGAAGAGAAGAGAGAGACCTCAAGCAGAGGAAACATGATTGGTCTTGTTACTCAGAAAACAAAGCTCTAACACATCATGGGTTGGGATTTTTTTTTAACTCAGTTATGTGGGGGTAAAAAAAGGGTGGGGACAGTATTATTTTATTTTAGACCATTGCAGTCTTTATTACTCAAAATGTAGCCACCTTACAAATGGGACCAAATAGCCCTCTATAAAAACAGTGGGGGTCCTGAAATCAGGGCAAAACTCCCTGGGAAAGCTCCTCAGGTATTAAAAGCCCTTATTAGTAATTACAGTGTAATTTAAAACCTGCCCATCTTTTTAAGCATGGAATGCTTTCCTATGATTTTGCCTTAAACATATATTTAGGGCAGCAGGGAGGAAGGGTGGAAGGAATGCCATATGACACAAAAATCTGGAGATGTTAGGAGAGAAGAAAGAGGAAAAACTAGTATAGGAATTAGGGAAGAATAGATGCTAGTGACAGAAGAATTTTTAATGCTGTCATCAAGGACTGTAAGGGTTAGACACAGTCCCAAAGGATTTAATCATGTAACTCTCCCTATGAGTACTTCATCCCATTATTTCATGTTATGAATGATTCTGATTTATGATTTTCGCCTTCAGGTTCAGAAGTAATAACAGGGTATTAAATTCTGCAGGCTAAAATATTCCCGAAACACTACTGACAAAGACATGCATGCTACCAGCTCTCCGATACTCATTTTTTCCCTAGAAGTTTTTTAGCAACTGATGGTGTTCTTTGATTAGACATGATTAGAGAATTGGTTTATGCTTTCTTATATCAGAATTACAGACAGTTATTTGCCATCTTCCTATACATTAAGCCTTTATTGGGCATTTCCTTTTACAGCACCTGTCACTGCAAGTTAGGATATGGCTGATTTCTTATCTCATGCCTCAGTTATTCCCCACTGGGAGACAAGTTGCAGTAGTTTCTATAAAATTCCAGGCACCCTGCAGTGAGTTATTTACAAGGATGCACTTTATCATTTTTTCAGTCTACAAGAAGAGACCATGGCATATGAGATTTTTCTTTTTCCTCCTTGTTTTTCTGTCTCTACCAAACTTTGGATATAGCAATTTTATTGGAATTGTGATATAATTGTCTGATTTTCCTCAATTGCGTGAAGCTGTGATTTCGTGTTCTGCATAGGAGTAATTCAACCACTGCTGATCTAGTAAAACTCCTGGGAGAGTCCCTGCCTTCCTCTGTCACTACAAGGCCACAGTTGTAACAGATATGGCCTGATTTGAAACAAGGTTGTCAGTAAGATCTTCAGGTTCACAGAGAATAGATTTTAATTACGCTTTCCTTTTCCGTCTTGGCATTGGCCATAGGTGGTCGCTGATACTGGATTCAGGAGATCACAAAATACATGTTTAATTTAATTCCTGTTCAGGACAGTACTGAGAAATACACTTAGTTTGACACCTCACCTCTTTTGATGTGCTGCCCGTGTGTGTGGATTTTCTTAAGTAACACTAAGAAAACACAGCTTTTTGGTTTCTAACTCACAAATTGCTCCCTGTGCTTCATGTCCTAATTGGTCATGGACTTCCACCACTAGTTCTGCATAAGCTCCTGCCTGCTGTGAAGTATCGTCTGGGGTTGTGCCAGAGGGGGACCATGGTCTCATCAGATAAATGAGAACAGGCTGCAGATGTGCATGCAGGAACACTTGGGGTGGTTCAGTCCATGCAGAGACATTTATTAAGCTGTGGTGGCTGGATCCAGGCAGCTGAACCCTGCAACTCCATGGGGAATGAAGGGCATTGAAAACCACCTGTTAGGTCATCCAACCTGCTTCTCAGAAGCCAAGCGAGGATTATTCCCCTCTGTTCTTTCTGGTATTGTTCTCCTGCTGTGATTCTTTGTGTGGGTTCTTTCTCCTCCAAGGACTGTTGTTTTCCTAATCCCATTTTATGACACGCTGTGAATAGGCTCAGAGGCTGCTGCATCATTCTGCTGTGATTCTGTTTGACCAGCTTCCAACTTGAAGCACTAATAGAAAGCATTTCTTCCTCCACCCACTGCAAACAAAACAAAAATCCCCAAACTGAAGGAATGGCCAGGCTCTAGTAACACTGAACAAACACAATTTAGAATTATTGGAGCATTTAATTTTTATAAGCCTTGAATTTGGAAGTATGTTGGGGTTCGAGGGCATATGTGGTGAAGAGACAATTCAAAATTATTGAAGCACTTTCCTTGGGAAGCACTTGGTAAGCAGTTCAAAGTTGCATGAGGTAAAGCAAGATATCCAGATCTCTAAGACTACATATGCTTAAGAACCTCTTGATTTTTTTTGTTTTATTTCCTTATTGGCGACACTACCAGAAGCTGTCACAGACTCTGAGCTTAATTTAAAGGAATCGTTCCAAACTCATAAAAGATACATTTAGGATATCATCTGTATCTGCTTTTTAGACTCCTGATGCCAAATTGCCCCTTTCCAAACATCTCCATGTTCCAAACTGTCACCATAATGCTGGGGGAAGGAAAAATTGCAATTCACAGTTGGGAAGGTTATGAACAGGAAGGCAATGCTATAAATAAAGTGCTAACATGAGGCTGGGGTCTGCTCCTGCAGCCCCTCCCAAGAATTGCTCGAGGGACTGTAAGGCTCTGTTCACATTTCTCCTAGAGATGAACTGGTTATTTCTTTTCTCCTGTGCATCATCACCTGTTGGAAGCTTTTTCCTTCTCTGATCTGCCTGCTCGGTTGCTGGTATGATCCTTCCCCACTGCTTCAGCTGCAGTTGTAGCTTTGCTAAAATGGACCCATTCATTTGGAATGCAGCAGGAGTTTGGAGGGATTTCCACTGGCATGCTCACAACCAGCCAGGAGCGGGCTGGGGGCTGTAACAATGAGCTGCCCCTCCTGTAGCTGGAGAAGGTGGAAAAATAGCACATTCAGCATAGCATTTCTCCAGTTTTAGAGCCACAACTCCATCCTTGGAGGCCTTGCATCACTTTCAAACGCACTCAAGACTAGATAAGAGGTTTGGGACTTGATTCCATGTAGTAGTGAGGTCTCTGGGTTTTTCTTCCATATGGTCAGCTCAGAGATGGGGCCATGCTCAGCTCTTAAAACCCAATTTTAGATAAATATTCTTTATTCCTTACAATTCTTTGTTTTAGGATCACCGGGAGGATCCGAAGTAGTGACAGTGTATGTAAAGCTGTATGAACCTCTATAGAGAAATAGCAGCCTGCTGCCTGTCCAGCTTCACCTGTCACTGAAGACTCTCAGCTGTTGGTGAGCTTTACCTGGCATAGATTAGGGAAAGCTCACACCAAATGACCTACAGGAATTATCCTCTCCAGCTGAGGGACAGGGAAGAGATGGTGGGGAACTGTAGATGTGTTGCTCCAAGAACAAATCTTCTTGGAGATTGCAGGGGTTTGGCTTTGCTCTGCAAGTATGTGTGTTTATCTGGTTTTTTGAAGGGTGCTTTCTGAGAAAGGTCTTTTTGTGTAGAAAAATTTCCCTTCATTTGCACTGGCTGTTGCCAGTATTCCTCCTAGCAGGTTGTCAGCGTGACCAGTGTTATTTCCAGTTTTGCATGAGATAAGCATAAAAATGAGATTTCAAAGTCAGCAAAACAACATCTTGGCTGTCAGTTCCTTAAATTTACCTCTTCTTTCTGAGGCAGTCAAATGCCTTTAGGTAGCAAGCTTCTCTGTGCAGCTCAAGGGGCTTTTATCTCTCTTTTCTTCCATCTTCCTTTCACCAGAATTCCAGAAGATGAGCCCTGGCAGGGCTGCATGGGACTGGCTTGGATGCAGCTGGTGTGTGCTGTCAGCACTGACTGGGAAGCAGGAGCCTGGCCATGTCAGGAGCTGGTTCCTCTCTGGATACCCAAATGGGGCCTGGCAAAGGAGACTGAGGCAGGGCTGGCCCTGGTGGAAGTTGTGGTTTCCTGAGCAGTGACCTGGATGTGAGTTTTATTGTGAAAGGGAAATGTAAGCAAGTGAAAGGAAAAGTTTTCACTTTACTTGGCTGAGGCCTGAGGCAAGGAGATGCAGACTGATGGGCAGGAAGGAAAGAAAGGGCTGTTTGGTCGAGGTCTTCCCAATTCCCCAATGAACAGCTGAAGTTACACTGAATTAATTGCAGAGACTATGAGATGAGAGAAGAGGAAAGCTCAGATGATTAAACAGTGGATGACTTCAGGTCTTCCAGAAGAGCACTCTCCTAGCTGGTGGTGAAGGGCCATCGGGGGAGATGGTCACCCATGGTTTGAAAATGGGTTTGGCGTTCCAGAGTACTGCAAAAACCAGCATGAAGACCAGCATTGGTGAGTCTGCAGTGATTGGAGGAGGAGGTGGCTGTACCCTGGCAATGTCCCCATCATCCATGGGAGCCATCACCTTGGCTTCACCATTGGGACAGAACAAACTGTCCCATGTATAGTATTACAGATGGATATTACAGATGTGATTAGCACTGGAGAGAGAGCTACAATTAGGGGTGGTTAACAAGTTTTAGCCAGGGCGATACACAAAAGAATAATCTCCTTTTCCCCCTGCATTGAATTTCTTTGCTCAGCTACAAGAACCACTTTCTAGCACAAGCTGCTTAAAGTTGGGAGTTCAGCTCCGTGGCAGATACCACAGCTGCTGAATTTTGGATGGTACCAGACTCTGCATTTCATTATCACGACATTTGTTATTGTGATACAATTTTAAAACAGCATTTAAGAGATAAGTCTGGTCCCAGATGTTGACAGATCTGGCCAGGGTTTTGCATGTTGATAGCTGGATTCACTAGCTGTTGATAGCTAGTCTTTCATGTTAATGTGTGTGATAAACCTCTCATATACAAGTAGATGTGGGGCCTTTATAATTCTGCAGCAATTTAGAAAAAAGGCCCCAAAGTTCCACTTGAAGCTGGCTAAACATGAACTGTGGCATTGCTTCCTTGAGGGAGCTTGCCATGTGCTTTGTAAAGCAGGGACCCTCATTCATGTCCTGCAAAGTGCTCCCCAGAGAGACAAAAATGGGGGATACAAACATTTTACCTTGAGAAGGGCTCACGTTGCCTAATGGAAATTGCTTGAAAGAAAACATTGCTTAAAATCCCTCCTTCCTCACGATCTCAGGTGAGCAACAAGGAAGGAAGCTTTATCTTTTTGAGCTTTGAATCAAGGAGCTGCTGCATCTTCTCAAAGTCTTTTCTTGCTATGGTTTGTCAGCAGATCAGCATTGACCTGGCTCTAGCACCTGTAGATCAGAAGACTGTCAGGATGCAGAGCAGCCACACTGGAGGCTCCCACAGTCAGCTGATCAACTCTGATCTCTTCATTTTTAATGAATAGTTGTAGCAGTTATCCTGCAGGGCTCAGTCAGTCAGAATTGCTCTAAATTTAGGCCACAACTAAGGACCTGAGAGAACTGTAATCAACAAGATAAATAACTGAAGTCTCAAAAACCTGCTAAAACACTGACTTAGTGCTTGATTAAAATTTTAAGATGCTTACAGAAAGTAAAAACCTAAACCCGAATTTAGCAATTCAGGCAGCGCAGTGAGGAGCTGTAGCTGGAATCCACCCATGTGACAACTGGCAACCAAGACAAAGATAGACAAATCAAGCAAGCATCCCTGTTTAGATTATTTTTTGTCATTGCATGTGTTGTTCAGTCTGCTTGGCCTGTCCTGTTCAATCTACTCATGTGTGTAAGGAAAAGAAGCTGAATTGACTTGTTGAAGACATGTACCCTCTCCAAGCTGCAGTGTGGTTCTCCTCTTGTTGCAGACTCCCAAGCTAGCTCCAAATGACTCTCTTTGCTAGCAGTCAGCCCTGTCAGTCCCACATGCTGATCTTTCCTCCCCACAAGTCACTACTCACTGATGACTTTGCCAGCCCTCAGAACCTTGCTTACTCCTCCTCTCATGCAGCCTCTTCGCTGGCAGCAGCAGCGTGTTTGCTTGGGAGTTGTCCTGTGTAATGCTGCCCACTTTCCTGCATCCAGAAAAGCTGCTGACCCACAGGAGAACTGTGTCTGGGCAGAGACCATGCAGAGCCACGTCTGGGTGGTTACAGCATCTGCCCTGGCTGCTTTGGCTCTGGCTTTTTGTCACAGCTTCGGACGGCCTGACACATCTTCTGTAGGCAAATCAGAGCACAGGGGTTATCCAGCAGCTCCCTCCCACCTGTTCTGTGCCTGGTTAGCTGCCCTCACTCAGCCCTTGTGTTGTGCCAAGTCAAACCACAGGGACTTCTGGACCGACACACTGCTGTCACCAGCCCTGGAGCATCCACTGGTGCTGCCTGTGGCCCCAGACTATTTACACCTTATTTATGGCCCTGCCCAGCCAGCCAGTTTGTGAGTCTCTCTCTTGCAGAGGAGTGAGAGAAAGCCACACAGGCTGTGTCGGTCTCAGCAGTGGTGTGTGGTCAGTGGGCTGCCTTTGCAACCACACACCTCCCATCAGCATGGACACAGCAGCTGGTGGAAAGGGGCAGCTCCTCTGTCACCAGTGCCAGCTGGTGCCAGTGGGGCTGGCTCTGTGGCCACCCCAGGCTTGGCCTTTTAAAAGTCAGTGTCAGTGTTTTGCTGAGAGCCCTGTGTTATTACTGTGTATTACCATGTGCTGCCAGGCTTTAGCTGCTGAATCTTGTGGTCAGGGAGTAGCAAGCTGCATCCTGGCAGGGCACTTCCTGCTCTTTCTTGGTCTACTTGCCCATCCCCAATGACCAGGTCTTGGGTAATAAGTGGCATCTCCCAGACCTTGCTGTGTGTATGTACCCACTCGCAAATGAAGTTCCTTCAAATTTGCTTTGGAGCTCTGACACTACCAAAATCTGCTTGGAGCTACTGGGAGCCTTTGTTCAGGCTTTTTCTCTGTTTAACCTGTGTTTCAGAACACTTTCCAAGTAGCCTTCATGCTGTCCTCACCAAAGAAAGAAACCCCTCAAAGGTGCTGTACCAATACGGATTTTTCCTGCCCAAGTTAGAGGTGAAACAGGCCAGCGGGAATCCATCAGGCACCAGGAGCTGCTGTCTTTTAAAAAGGCAAACTGCTGTCAGTCACAGCGGCTCCCCACATGCAAGGCCATGCAGTCCAGCTCCTGAGTCCAGCTCATGCTGAGCTCAGCAGAGGCCGGCAGATGCTCCAATGCCTCTCTGGGGGCTGCAGCTCCCAGGTCCAGCACTGGCCAGCCTGTCTGTGTGCCAGTCATGGGCTGTCAGTGCTAGCTTTGCTTCCTGACACTTTATACAGCCCAAAAGCTGCAGAGCAAAGAAAAGACAGTTCCCTCTTTCCACAAAGTGTATTTAATTTTCCTGTTCCTGCTCCTTTCTCATCCACAGCCAGTGTCATCAGCTGCCCTGTTATTTCAGGGCTGGCCAAGGAGCTGTGAAGTTCCCCCATCTCACCACTGCCTTGGAGCAAGGGGAGGTTTGGGCTTTCTCACTCTGCCCACCCACAAGCACCTTCCTGGCAGCTCTCCTCAAATTCAGGTCCTCCACCTCTGCAAAGAGCAGATCCCTCATGAGACCATATTTTTAACTGGTCAGTACCTTTGTGGGGATTAGCCAGCCTGGATGTTTGCATTTTACCCTTTGCTGTCTTCTGGTTGTGGATTTACTTTTGGAGCTAATGTCACTGTTTTTCTTTCCATTTTCTCCCCAAAGGTTGTCCAGAGCCATCTGCACTCTCTGTATAAAGTAAATAAATGGTCTTGACTGTTTGCAGGCAGATGGTCTATCCATCTTCTGCCAAAACTTTGATAGTGCCATGAAGAATCCCTCTGCACTAATGGTGCCAGCACAGTCCTTTACATCCCTACTGGAGGATTTCTTTGTTCCTCCTTTGCACCATCCTTTTGTATGTGTTGCTTATAACCAAAGGGCTTGTGCTCCATTTCTCACAGCCCACAGCACTCCCCAAGCTTCTGTAATGCAGGCTCTGAGTTCCCTCTTCCATTTGAGCTGAAAACTATTAAAAGCCATTGAGAGCTTCAGAACCAGCTGGGTTTTGTCTAGTGAAGTTCTTTTTTTTTTAATTCTTTTTTTTTTTCCCCACTGTGTTCACATCCATCCCGTACAGCTAGGGAGTGAAACACTGCTCCAGTCGTCTCCTGTCAACTCTCTCAGGAGAAGGCTGGGCTTTTAGCTTTTCCATTAAACCCTTATCTTTGATGCCTTTGGTTCTAATGTTCATTGTTCAGCATCCCTTGAAGCCACAGACTTTGGTTCCTTTCTTTGGGTTTTTGCTTCAGTCTGCTCAGCATTTTGTAGCTGGTGTCACTGTATGACACCTCCTGGGGTCCACTGACCTGTTGGGCTGAAAATGAGCAGAGAAGACATATCAGTGGTTTTTAAAGATGCACCTAGACAGAACCTGCTCAACTCTGAAAGTTTTGAGCTTCTTTTCAGCTTGTTAGGGAAGAGCAGGCCCTTTTCCGTGCAAAGGTGTGTTTTCATGCCTACTGCATCCTGGTCTGTCTGGGAGGGGACACTGCCAGGTCAGAGCAGCTCCAGCATCCTAGCATTTTGTGCCTGCTTTCCTCTGGCTCTGCATTTCCTGGCTTGGATTTCTCTGCTCTTGGCCTTCTCACAGTTGTGATATTCAGTCAGAGGTAGATATTGCCTTCAGCAATTTATTTTACCAGTCTCATGTTGTTACTAGTGGCAGCACCAATAATGGGATTTATTTTGCCTCTTTAGTCTCCACTGTTTTTCCAGGTTTCTGCTGTGGTTTCTCTTGATTCAGACTGTCAAGCTGTTGTCAGTTTTGTCTTCCTCCTCATGGCTTCCCATTATCAGTGCTGTGCTTGGAGTCCAAGTGGCCTTCATGCCCCAGATCTGCAAGATAAGTAAACTTAGAAAATCATTAGGGCGGACTTTGACCGCTCCTGTCTCCATCAAAGACTAGGATTAAATGAAGTCCCTTTGATAAACTGAGCTGATGGGCCAATTTGGATTGCACATGTGGTATTATGAGCCTCACGGGGCTTATGATTAAAAGACATGAGAGAACACAATTATTTAGAGAGCTACCAGGAGATTGCTGTAGCTCACTAGTCACTTCTTTATCAGAACAAAAGAAGAGCCCAATTCTCGGACAGACAGCTCCTGGGAAGGGTCCGTGAGTCTCTAATTGCTGCAGGAGGCGGCAGTCACGCTTTGATGTGTGCAATAACACTGCGGGGGGGTGCTGGGGGGAAAGCCACTCTGCCCATTTCTGTCCCCGAGGCACTTGGTCCAAGAGTGAAGCCTTCCACACAGGTGGCTTCTTCATCTCTTTTTACAGTTGCTTGAGGTTTTTTTTGCCACCATAAACTGCAGCTGCTTTTGCAGCAAGATAAGAGTTCAGCTGGGTTTCTTTGCTGGACTGTGATCAAATCCTGACCAGCACAGCGAGCTCAGTGCAGCCAGGGCTGACTCCCTGCATCAAATCTTCAAGGCTGGATCCTGACCCAACAGGAAAAGTCATGTTAGCTTAGGCTCTGCAGCAAGCCCTGAAGATGAGAAATGTCTTACTGGACATAAATACAATTTCACCGGTTCTTTTTTCTCAGGGTCAGGCTACTGAGCCAGGCCTGGATGGTGTATGTATTGTAGCAAGGCTATTTTCTCACTTTTTTTAAAAAAAAGGAACATTCATGCTGCATTTTAATTACAACATTTAGAACATGTCCAAATAGCTTGAGCTCAAATTGATCTTGTTTTTCAGCCAGGAAGCTTGTTTTTCATCTATTATTATAATAAATGTGCTATTGATAATAGTTTGGGTGCAATACAGCAAAGCTTTGTGTTATGCATCAGCTCTGGAGGCTCAAAATTTTCTTATTATCCATTACTGACATGACAGTTTACAAATATTTAACAAACAAATTACCAGGTTTTCCTTGTTCCCTCTTAGTTTGCAGTCTCAGTCCTTTTGACAGCTGAATTCAGGATTAATGATGATCTTGTTTAAGACGATTGTTTGCTAGCAAACAGTTTTATTCTCTAAACCTACAAGTATAGTAGGAGAACTAACACTGGCACTTTGAATTAAATCTCATCCTCAAAGCAAATTTTTTAGCTTTATTCCATCCAGTTCTCCAAAGAAGAAATCGGATTTGCCTGGTAAAGACCTGTTAATAGTTTCTTAGGTTATGTAGTAATTTTAAATATAGACACTTAACATGAAGGGCTGGCAAAAGGAGTATTTTTCCTTTGCCAGCCCTGAGCTTGCTGGGTCTATTCAGGCTGTAAGTGTTTTAAAGTCCTTTCTGAGCACAAGCAGGGGAGCAAAGAGACCACCTTGAGCCTCCATGGAAAAAAGAGATCCAGAAGGACAAGCTGGGTTTGGTTCTCTGTGAAGCACTGGAGGCAGCACTAGGCAACATTCAGCCCAGGTCCTGGGAATGGTAAAACACATCCACACTTTGTAGCAGCTTCTTCTCCACCTGCTCCAGGTCTGAGCACAAGGTGAAGGGCACAGAAAGGGCTGACAGCCAGCATCTGCCTGGGAAGGTTGTTTCTGCTGTAGGTGGCTGCAGGCGAAGCGAGGAAGGTGCTGCACCTTCTGGGAAAGCCTGATGCATCCCCAGGGGAATCAGGGGCAACTTCTGGGAGAAAACCCAGCGCCGGAATAGAGACTGAAAGAATATGTGAAGCACCCCCTTCAGAGCACGTCCTGGGCACGGGGCCATCCCTCCCCTGTGGTTTCTGATCTTGGGCTTTGCATGCACAATACAGGAATTCAGTGGTGTGTGGGCCTGGCTTTGGAGATGAGAAGTGAATTTGTTCTCAAGAAAAATCACTCTTTGTTGGCAGAAAATCTGTGAATTGGGTTCCCCAAGGGCATAGTGTTTGAAAATCACAGATGATTAAAAGATAACACATTTTTCAGCTTTTTGCTTAATTTTTTTTTTTTTTGGTGGTGGTGGTGGTTGTTGGTTGTTTTGTTCTTGTGGAAGATATTTGTTTGTTTGCCTTTTGGGTATGACAAACTGAATGCCACACATAAATTTCTCCACAACTGGCCTGGCCACAAATGTTACGTTTTAATGCAAGAAAGTCTGAGACTCTCCTTAAAAGAGGAGGCCTTCCACCTGAGTTCTAGAAATACCAAATGTCACACTAGCAAAAATGACCAAAGTTGGCAAGTCCGAGTGTAGTTTATCACATTGATCTTAAACAAAAATAAGCCAAATCAAACCAGACTTGATGAAACAGAATAGAAGCATGCTTGGCTTGAAATGATGTGTTAATAGAGAGTATTTTTAAATTTTGTTTGATAAGCAATAAAACCACAGAGTCACAGTGCATACAGTCTGTATGTGCCCTCTGCTAATTGCCCATCGTTGTTTGCAATGCAAGCACTCATTACTCACTTCCCTTGGAACCAGTGTGGCCAGCATGGAGCAGCAGGGACAGGGGCACAGCTGAGTGTGTCAGCATCTCTGCACGTGTGTTTTCAACCCTGGAATAATCCCCATCGTATGGACATCTTAGGCTGGTATTTAAGCCTTCATCTCACTTCTTTTTAAGGCTTGCTTAACACTTTTCCAGCTGATTGATACAGCATCAATCACAGTAATATGCCAGCTATGATGTTCCTCTTAATAACAACTGAGGAGATGGGTGGCTCAAGGTCCTGAGCTGAGCTCAGGCATTTTCCTTGCAAATGCCAGGGGATTTACTGAAAACAGCAACTTGCAAAATGTGTGGGGCAGCAGCAAGAAACTGCCCACCATTCCACCCCCAAGGCACCTCCCAGCTTGGGAATATGCCTGTCACTGGGGTTACATCTGCAGCCTTTTTCTGCCCTGGGGGTTAAGGCTTTGAGGAAAAACATGCTCATGTTCAAGTTTGTGAATTGCAGCTACCAGCTGGACACACCAAGGGTAAACTGGCTCCTATTACCTGCTTTGCTTACGCCAATTGCCATGTATTACAAATCGAGCCACTCACAAGGAACCAAACTATTAAGCTGCTTTCTCATAATCATTAATTATAAAGATACCATCACTCATGTTTGTAATCTACAAACTGTCCTGTGATAGCTGATTTACATTTTTTTCAGTTCAGTGAATTGTGTTGGTGAGGCTGCAAACAGTGTTGGCAAGTGATTCCCACACAGATCTGCTCCTGCAGGTCTGAGCTGGTGAAACCCCCTTTCACAGTGCCAGCACAGTGACCTCGCAGGTACAGATTTACACTCCCCCCATCCTCCTGGCCACCCTGCACAATCTCTGGGAAAAGCTCAACTCAAATGTGTCCTGCAGGAGAAGATCACGTAAATATTTGATACCCTGACAGTCAGTTTAAGGAGAAGTGTTCAGGCCAAAAAGATGTCATCCTAAAGACTTTCTCTGGCATGCTGAGCACCCCAAAACTTTGCTGGGATCCATCACTGTGTGTACTGATTTCTCATTTGCCATCCCTAATGTGTTTAGGTTCAGAGTTTCACCACAGTGAGAGGGGCTCTTAAACCCCTCCCAGGGCAAAGGCAGCAGCTATGGGGAAACCCCATGTTTTTTTCAGCCCTCTCCTAATTCATCCTGCTGGTGTACAGCCTTCCTTACACTGCACTACACTCCTCTGCACTTTCCTGCTGCTGTGTAGGGCAGCCAAATGGGTCAGAAGAGGAAAAGCCCTTCAAAGCTGCTCATCCCACCAGGGATCACTTGCTGCCCAAGTTAGTCATGCTCTGAAGACTGAGCTTCCAGAAGGATTTGCCACCCCAGCACCTGGGACAGTCCTGCACTGATTTCACCCGTTGCTGCTTTCTGGACAGATGTGTCCCAGCTGCTCGGTCTCCTCAGTTGTGCACACGAGTCCATGCGTGTGATTGGATCACTGATCGATGCTCCACAGCCATCTGGATCTAGGGAAGAAGTGACAAATCTCCTCCCCCACAACTGCCACACCTTCCATGAGATTTTGATGAATGAGATCTTTATTGGCTGCTGGGCTAATTAAATAGAAGTTGCATCAGCTTCTAGCTGACAGGCTTTAATTGCTCCTGAGCAGGTTTTGAGAGGACCAGATGAATACGAAAATAAAAGGAAAGACTGTGGATTGGATCCAAGGGTGTCTCTGACTGCATGGTGCTTCAGCAGGAAGTTTGCTCCACCTTTCCCTGGGGAACTGGGATGGGACAAGAGTGCTGTCAGAAAAGCAAAAATTAACATAGATACCAAGAAGGAGATAATAGTATCCTGGTTTTAGATAAGAATTTCTGGAGTCTTATCTTTGCCCCAGTCTCTAGCCTTGGCTTTGAGCACCCATCCACTCTGTGCTCCTGTTCCCATTTGTCACACAGGACTAACAACACCTGCTGAGGCCTGAACAGCCTGGGATGCTCTGACACCACATGTATTCCTGAGACTCTTTTTCTTTCCTTTTTTTTGTCCTCCTGTTTCTTTGAAGTCCAAAGACTGCAAAAGGTGTGTCAGGCATCCATCAGCCCCTGTAGCCAGGCCCAGCCCTGTGCAGTTCTGCTGAGAGCTTAGGAAAGAGGTGTTCCCCTCCAGCAACAAGGAAGTGGAGACTTTGAGCCTGGCCATTCGTTGGTGCAGGTCCTTTGAAGACAGGAGGTGCTGTGTGTGTCCCACAGTGTGTGCTGGCTGCCAGCAAGGGCTGCACAGCCCTCTCGGCCCCTTGCTGCCATTTCCCTGTGCAGGAGCAGGGTAGGGGGCTGATTTGCATCTCTCCTCCAGGCTCCTGCCTAAACCTCCAAGTGTGGATGGCTGAATAGGAGAGTCACTGACAGAAAAAGTTTCTGGGTATCCAAATTTCAGGTTGGTGCAGGACAGAGATGGACCTGGTACACAGAAGATTAAAAAGTTAACTGAAATTAGTGACCAAGCCCTCAGTGACTTCAGTGGTGTCATGTTCCACAGCCCAGTGGACTCTGCAGACTATATCTGGGCACATTCAGCCTAAGAGGCTTAGTTTAATTCCATGTTTAATTTATAGCATGATGGATGAGTTCTTAGCATACAATGCACTTAATTCCATTTTGGGCTGATTTATGGTGTGATGTGAACTGCACATGAAGTTTTTAATGCAGTAGGTGGTGACTCTGATCCAGTATATGGAGTGTGGCGGAAGAGATGATAAATTTGATTCCAAAGGTGATGCATCAATTTTGGTGTGAAGTGCATCAAATTTATCACATGGCACATTGGTTTCAGTGCATGACACCCCAGCAATGGCAGTGCCAGGCCCGTTAAGTGGGATACTTTCACTGCATCACCAGTGGTCCCCCACATCCACCACCTCCTCAGAAGAAAATGGCTCTTGCTCTTGGTCTTTCATTTGATCTTGCAGGACTTGAAGAAAACCAGAGAAATGGCCCATTAGGTGCAGGTCGAAATATTTGTCTTCGATTTAATACATGCACCAGTTAAGGGCTTTTGATATCCCACCCAATTTCAGGTCTCAGGAGGATGCTGCTACTCCTGGGAACCTCAGCACCAACCAGAAACTTGGGTTAATTTTAAGTTAATTTTATGACTCGGTTTCTTTGCTTTTAACTCAGTTAAAAGTCTGGCTGATCCACACTGCTGAATGGGGATATGGAGTTTGAGTCCTCTCCAGGAGATTGGGCTCTTCAACATCTGTAACCTCTGAAAGGTGTTTTAAAAAACCACCCGCAGAGAAAACTCCTCTTCTCCCTCACTCCTCACTGGGGATGCTTTTGGGATGAGACTTCCTGTCTGAAATAAACCCACATCTTGGTTAGTTCTTAATGGCATTCAAGCAGCAGTTGTTTGGGACTTGGTGCACACAAACAGGACAGGGGTGTGCTGGGCACTGGGGGACTCCCAGTACCCGTGGTACCCAACCCCTTCCCCATCCTCACACTCCATTACACAGCACCACTGAATCCAGCCAGGCACTGCAGGGCTGCCAATCACTAAGGCAGCCAAGACATGAGAGGGCTGATGAGAGGATTTGGTGACAAGCTGAGCAAGAAGTAATTACTTTTCTTCTCTCCTCCTTTTGCTGCCACAGCCTCAGTAGCAGTGAGGATAAATGCAGTGTATTAGCGGCAGCGAGTGGCAGATTCACTGGGGTGCAATTTGTGACATTGTCCTCCCCAAAACCTCACTGGGAGGGCATTATGAAGTTAGCTTTATAAAGAGGGATAAAATTATGAGAGGGTCACTGGGGAAAAGTGTTTGGAAACCCTCAGAAGAGAGGCTGTTTTCTTCTCTCCAACTGTCTTGTTGAGCTCTGAGGGAGGGTTAGTGCTCATACACCAGAGAGTAAATTCAATCCAGTGAGAAGGAGCAGATGTTGATGTGCCAAGCATGTCTGCCACTACGTCTAATGCGTAAGGATGGCTGAAAAATCTTCCATCAAAATGTTTTGATTTTTCTTGAAGCAAAAATAAACTTCTACTGGAAAAAAAACAACAACGAACCTTCAGGGCAGAAAAGTTCTGGCTGAGAAAACTTTGTCTTCAGACTGTTGATAAAGGGCTGCTGCTGTCAGAGGGGATAAAGAGGAGGATGTTTTTCATCAGTCATGTTAATCTGATCTATCCCTGCATGCAGGCTTGTGCAGACAGATAAAATAAAACAGATCCTGATACGCTGATGAGCCAAACTCTATCAGTTTCCAAGGGACTTCGAGCTGTCTGGATGGAGAGGCAGGGGATGGATTTGCTTTGAACTTACCTCCTGGTGAAGGGTGTTAAGCACTGGGAAAGGCACTTGGGCTAACGTGCATCTGGTCTGCCTGGAGGGAGCTGTTTGCAGGCTTGGCCTGTGCTTTGTGCTCCCAACACCTCCACAGCAAACAGGTCGTGCTGCTCCTGCTGCTCGCAGCCCAGTCCCTGCAGGAAGAGGAAGCTTTAGGCTTGGTCTTCCACTCTCCAAAAGGATTAAAAAACCCACGCAAGCATATGGTTTAAATGCTTTAAAGAGTACAAGGGACAGGAAATGCTAAAAATCAGTCCTTTCCATAGCAAAAATGCTCATGAATCTGGACTCCTACTTCAGCACCACCTTGCAAACAGCTTTGTTCATGAACAGGGTAAGAAACGCTGGGTCTGGGAAGTTGCTGTGCCTGCTCCTCTGTCCCCCAGGCACCCCTCTGAGGGGAGGCTTGTGCCCCACTTAACCCTGGCCAAGGGGACCAGACAGGCTCAGGGATGCTCCCACTGCTGCCTTCCACAGTGAATCTCACTGTGCCTGATTGGAGTCGGCACCAGGAGAAGGGCAGCAAGGAGCATCCCAGCTGAATGGCATGGATCCTGCTCCTGCACCCCAGCCCGCTGAGCCCCTGGCACACACACTCCTTCAGGACCTGGAGAAGCCTCCCAGCTGCAGAACGTGTTTAAGTTGTGGAGACAATTTATTCCTTTGTTTATTTGCTTTGCATGGGAGACAAGGCTGCTGATTTATAATGTGGAACAACCACTTTAACTGAATGAAGTTGGTCCTATAAATTAATTGCCCTCTCCAGAGCATTAACCAGTCCCCAGGTGGATTCTGGGCCAGAGTCTCAGGTGGTCTAGGCCTCACTCTCCAAATCCAGGTGATTTACATTGTCTAATGCTGCTATGAACTTCTACAAGTCTGACAATCTCAGGTGCCCTAATTTTTATGAAGAGTTCATATATTGTTTCAAGGTGTTTTAAAATACATTTGACTGAGAGAGAGCACACAGGTCAAACTGTATATCCCAAACAAACGTGTTTATCGCTCCAAAATAAGTCCAGGCCAAAGCACTAGAAGAAAGGACATCCCTCTCCAGTAGTATGTACTCCAAAGGCTACTGGTCCCAGTTAGCCAGGCCCCCTGGAGGCTCAGTTTCCTCCTCTTTGCACTGCTGAGGCTCTCAGCAGACCTGGTGGTTTTCCTCCAAACCCTTTGACTATCATCAGCAGTGAGGCTGCTGGCACTGCAGGCTGATAGGATGGCTCCTGCTTCCTCCTTGGTTCACTCTTGTCCACTGTTTCCATCCATCCATCCATCCATCCATCCATCCATCCATCCATCCATCCATCCATCCATCCATCCATCCATCCATCCATCATCTTTCATTTAGAGTGCAAGATCCTAGGACAGGGGCTGTCTTTCCTTTTTCTCTTTTATCCCATTCCTGGAGTGGCAGGTTTTTATTGACTCACAAATACACACAAAGGGAATTTCTGCCCATGATCAAAAGGATATGGTTGAGCAAATCTTTTTCCAAGCTGCTTAAGGGTGAGCCCTCACTTCTGATTTAAACTGCAGTTTTTAATTTCTGATGGCTAAAATGAGGGGTTTGTGCCTTGTGGGCCACACTGGGCACCCACATGGCATCTCCACCACGGGATGGGCATCTCCACCATGGGATGGGCATCACCACTGGGGAATCTCTATCTTCCTATGTGCAGGATCCCTCACATCTCTCATGATCAGATGGCCGCTCTGCTGGTGCTGTTGGATTTCCTGGACATGTTTGAGACCTGGGTGATTTGCACCATTTTGTCTCACTCCATTTCCCCACACTGCTCTGCTATTAATTTTTTTTTCACAGAGAAGAAGAAAAGAAGATCTGGGGACTCTGAGGGGTACTCATCCTCTGCAAACAGAGTGCAATGCACACTCAGATGGACATGGGTCTGTCCTGACTTTTGACATGTTTTCTGTGCAGATAGAGTTAAGCTTAGTTTCAACTATAAAATTTCCCATTCATATGAGAGGATGTTTTGGTTAACTGATAACCCATGATGATGAGTTTTCTGTGAACCATAGGTGCTGGGAGGTTTGAGGAGAGTGTCTGTCTCTCCCTGTGCCATGGGGCATTTGTGAAGGGCTGAGTTCCAGCTGTTTTCTGTACCTCAGCTTTAAAAGGGTGGAAATTATAAAATTTGGGCAGTTCCTTACTTGTTTTGAATCAGCTTTCCCCAATTTCCACCACTGGCATCTGGATTTGGCACGTTTTTAATGTACAGCTTCAGCTTGCACACAAAATTGAAATTTTCAGCCACGTGGTGCAAGCTTTGTAAGTGGTAATTGCATCAACTTAGGATCAATGGAGCAGAATAATATCTGCCCACTATTAACAGCTTAATAAAATTAATAGTGCTGGCTCTGCCATGAATTACTTTAAAATAGAGATTGTAGGATAGTAATGTAAACAATAATTGATTTTTCTTGGGAGAGTACTGTGAATTAGATATGACTCTCTTCAGTGCGTAGTTGATACCAGACAGTGCAGAAAGTGTATCTGAGTACCTTTAAGGTGGGTGGAGAGGGAAAAAGTGACAGGGCCCCTGTGGCACCTGGGGGGTGATTAGATAAATGAAACTAGCCCAAACCAGAAGATGAAGCTCAGAGCCTCCTGGCACTCGATATTGCTGCCATCCAACCTGACCCAATTAATAACGCATTAGTGCAGGACAGGTCTGTTCAATGGTTCAGGTCTGTTAATTGAAATAGGGTGATTAATGGCATGAGAGGGGATGTGGAATACTTAGAAAAATGACAGGAGTCTGCAACCCTGCAACAGAGCTGATGCATTACTCCAGGGTGAGGGAGATGGGAGGTGGCTTTTATTCCCATCGAGATCCTGCCAGCATCCCAGCACTGAGCTCAGTGTCAGTGCCAGAGTCGGAGAGCTGGCAGCTGGAAGGGCCAAATCCAGTCTCAGCCTTGCCCATGGGCGCAGGGAAACTGCATGGGCTCAGTGGCACTGATACCCACGGGGTTTCCATGCCGGTGTCCGGCTGCATCTGGATCTGGGGAACAGGCATCTGGAGTGAAGGTTGGGCTAGGCATAGAGTCCCCTGTCTCATGGGTGCCAGCACCCACTGCTACCCTGCAGGGGGACACTGGGGCCCTGGCAGTAGCATGGCTCTGTTCCCACTACTCACACACAGCCAGCAGCCGCATTTCTCCTTCCAGAGGCCAGTTTTCCTGTCGATTCCAATTAACCCCAGCACTGACATCTCAAGGACAGCTCTGGAGGCGGCTTTGCAGAGAAGCAGCAATTTGGAAATGTGTCGTGGGGCAGAGAAGGCACTTTAGAGCCCAGCCTTAATTACATCAAATGGCAAGAAAGAGCTGTACAGAGGTTTGAGCTATTGCCATTTGCAGAATGATTCTTCTGCAAGATTCCCTTCAGTCCTGCTCTCGTCCTGATGTCTTTTCTTTAAACTGGTGCCTGTGCTTGAACTTGGGGCTCAGCACAGGGGCAGGTGCGTGTGATGCACACCCTGGGTGTTTTCCTGGCAAAAACAAGCCTTCCCTTTCTTCTCCCAGTTTAATATGCACCCTGCAGCTGGTGCATGTGTGTGCCAGGGAAGGGGCCAGTGAGGTTTGCTTCTGGGGAGCCAGGGCAAGCAAGCAAGCAGCTCATCCCAAACCGTTGCTCCCCAGCTGTAGGGAATGAAGCACTGTTGCTTCTGCTCTGCCCTGGTCCTTTCTGCCATTTCCACCAACCCAATGAAAGCTGGGGGGGAGGTCTCCTCCTGTGTTTGGGCTAGCCATGCACCCACACCTCCCTCCTGGTGCCTGTGTGGCCCTGAGATTTCACACCTGGTTTGAAATACCCAACTCCACAAGTTTTTAGAGGACAGTGTGGCTAATGGGGACAGTTTGGGCACCTTCATTCCTGGCAGATGCTGCAAGAGCAGCAGACATGCTGTGTTTGTTTTCCAGTCCTCAGAGGGAAAGGGACAGAACTTCAAGAGCATCAGCAACACCAGGGAGAAGCAGGTTCAGAAGGACAAGCCAAAGCACAGCTTTTAACATGGGGAATAATAAATGAATGGAAAGACCCACAGTGCCACAATAAAGCATCCCTTAAATCCTTTGTTTTCATTTTGGATGATAAAGGAAAATCATTAGGGCTCAATTAGTCATGAGAGACAGGAGTCCTTCTGCATTGCACGGCTTGAGAAAGCGCCTCCTGTGCAAGAGCACACCCTCCCCAGGCAGCGAGGGATCATTAAATATCAAACACTTTATTTGTGCCATTTGCATTGCTTATTGTGCCCTTGTGTGGGATGGGAACTCGGCAGCGATAATTGATGTATGTGGATTTAAAGGCGCCTGGATCTCTTAAAAAAGGCAGGGAAATGAAGGAGAAGCTCTGAGCAGCGGCGGCTGCTGGTGCTGCTTCAGCAGCACAGCAGGATAAAAGAGGAGATAAAAAGGGGAAGGAGCGACAGATGAGTTTAGGTGACCCTGACACGAGGACATAAGGGTTTTGGATGCATTACCTTTCACTTGGGGATGGAGAGGAGGGGACTGGGTGTGTGACAGCCACTGCTGGACCCGTGATGAGACACAGCTGTGCCACTGGTCCCAGCATGTCACTGGGATGAACTGGTGCTTCCTCCCTGCTGTGCTGGGGGGAAACCTTGCTGCAGCAGTCTGAGCACATGAGCACAAGGCCTTTAAGTATTTATAAAGCAACAGATGATGTTGAGATGCTGGGCAAGAGACTGAGAAGGTTTCCAAAGCCCTCTGCACACTGGCCCTGCTGCGAACCCTTGCTAAGTGGCTGCTGGAACTCTTGGCAGTGTCAGCACGGGGCTATGGCTTGCACTGAGCAGAGAGAGGGCACCCCAAGAGGAAATAAAGTAAATAGCTCATTAAAAAATCCTCCATATCAGAACAAGCTCCTCAAACCCCTCTCTCTTCCCAGAAGTGACTGTGCTGCACAGAGGCACCGTGATTTTTTGTTGTCACCACGTGAAATGTAAAGCACAGCAGCAGAGCATCACTTACTGCTTTATTACCCTTCCTGCTCCCTTCATTTCTTTCTCGAGACTGGAAATGGAAGAGCAGACAAGTGGTGGCTGTGCCACTGTCCCTGTGCTCAAAGGCAGGGTGGGCAGAGATGGCCAGAGAGGCAGAGCCCCAGGATGTCCCCACAGAGAGGAGCTGCTGCCGGCACAGGGCACAGAGTGGGGACGAGCACACAGGGCTGTGCCTTGTTTTGGCACATGAGAGCCTGTGATGGGGCAGAGAGAGCAGCTCCAAGCAGTCACCTCAGGGACGGGTCACACACTGGGGACAGGCTCTGGCACAGGGTTTCAGCAGGAGCGGGTTGGCCATGGGATGGGGTCAGGTACTGGGAAGGAGATGCTTGTGCTGCCACATGCACGTGGAGAGCTGTGGAAGGAAAAGCCTGACTGAACCTGCCCAGCCTAAAGCAGAAGGGACCTGCTGTGGCTCTGGGAACCACCCGCAGAGAAAATTCCTCTCTGTGCAATTTTTTCCTCCCTGCAAGCAGAGACTGCAGCAGGCTAAACAAATAAGGTGCTGTAATGTAATCTTAGACATATGCTCTTGAATTCCCATTTAGAGTGCAAACCATAATATTTTGGTTTATTATTTAATTACAGAGCTTGTAAATGTAAATGGATTTAGACCCTTAATTTTAGGAAGCTTGAATTACCTTCCATTCCTTGTTTAATATTCAGGTGGAGAACTTCCATGTCTGGCTGTAGCACATTTGGGGTGTGCAACAGAGCTGGGTGAGCCAGGCATTTTCACCACTGTGTCTTTTTATTTGTAGAAGTTGGGCCAAATTAAGTTTTACTGTAAAGTGTCTAAAATTAATTAAGTGGCAGAGCATAAGGAGTTGGTTTCAATCCTTCTTCCGCCAGCAGCACTTTGCAAACTCTGATAACCTCCCTGGTGAAAACCAGGAGAAAATTGAGCCCCTACTCACCAGTTTTCTTTTTGCACCTGAAAAGAAAAATCCTGTATTTCTGGGAATGTTCCCCTGTTAGAAATTGTTTGCCTAATATTAATTGTGTCAGAAAAACCCCCGATGGTACAAGGCCTCCCTGGCTTGAAATGTGAGTTCTGTTCCAGCTCAGTAGTGGGAGCAAGTGTCTCATTTTGAAATTTGTCAAAAGGCTTGAGCAGATGTGTGGGACTGGTGCTGGAGTATGCCAAAGAACTGCTCCCATTCAGGACTGAGGATCCTAAACACTAAAAACTGAGCAGAAACTACTTTTGAGGCCTTGAGTCTGAGGCCCCTGCTCTTGGGACAGCTCCTGCAGGGGCTGGTGGGGTCACCCCCACAACAGGAGGGCAGCGCCCACATGGCCCCAGCAAGCCCAGGGTCCTGAGCTGTGTGTCCCCTGGACATGGCTCCTGGACATGCCACCATCCAACGGGACTGTTAATTAGGGGAATTGATTCCTTGCCCAAGCAAGGTGCCAGCAGGAACACTTGGGAAGGAAGTGGTTATTTAGAAAACCCCATCGCTGTGTGTTTGCATCCCCCTCCCAGCTGAGCTGTTCAAGTCAGGTATCACCAAGCCCCTGGTGGGCAGGCTCTTGCCCCGGGAAGCACAGCATTGCTGCAGGGGTTTGGGATGTGGCCCTGGAGGTCCTTCCCTGCTGCCTCCCTGGTCCTTCCCTGCTGCCTCCCTGGTCCTTCCCTGCTGCCTCTCATTGTCTCCACAACGGGACCGAGGCAGGTTTAGGGATGCTTTGCTCATACCCCATGAGAAGGGGCCTGAAAGCAAGGTGCATCCTTTCCCACTGCGACCAGAGGAAAAAAGTAATTCATTTTATTTCTTTGGAACTCTAACTGAGGCTGCTCATCCCATGCAATTCCCATCTCCTCAGGCTGCCTCCCAGCATTGGTGATGTCTGCAGGCAGCTGGTCAGAGCTGTGAGTGACTCCACAGAGACACTGCACAGGGACACATTTAAACCTCTTATTTACCACGCTGGCAGACCCCAGCCAAAATCGGGGAGGGGGGCTGCAATCACATCCGTACCTTATCAGGCATGTGCACACTCCCACCCGGCTTTTGAGCAGCAAGTTATGGGTAGTGTAACCTCCAGGTCAGCTCTTGTAAACAAAACTCCTGCTTTTTCTGTGCTGAGTACATCATTTCTCCGTGAGAAGAGTCTGTGGAGGGCCCTGCCAAGATTGGTAACATATTCTCTGGATGTACACTGAGGAGTAAGTGTATAACTTTTCTCCCTCATGAACATCATGTTTTAGCAAAGCCTGGTGATGGGGTTTTTTTCCTTTGTAATGTCATATGATTTTAAACTGCAGTATTCGGGGGGATGTACATTTGGCAGCCGGATAGATGATACAACATAAAGTAACAACCATATAATTCCTGCCCATCTGGATTCTCAAGATAAATAATCAGAGAAAAGCACCGGGAGAAGGGAGATGAGGGGGCTGAGCCCATCAGCAACAACGTGCAATAGACAGCATAAGAAGATGTCAGAGCCCATACGAAGGGTCAGTCTTGATCCCTCAGTACAATTCAGTAACATAAAAATACGCCCTGTTTGAGTCTGGGCTGTTTACACAGCTGGAGCATAAATATTTAGATTTGCAAGAGAAACGCTTGCTCAGCCGAAATCACTGCGAGATCTCTGGAGTCAGCAGCGGGGGGTGCAGAGAGGCCCAGCATTTCCTCGGAAAAAAGAAAATCGATAATAATTAAAGCAGGGAGCTCTGTTTCCACAGAGGAGCTGGCACTTATGTAAAACTAACTTGGCTCATGTTCTTCGGGGGGTGTGAAAACGTCCCCGTGAGGGCTGGCCAACGCTGTGACAAAGCTGCACAAGGGCCACACGTGGGGACCTCGTGGACACAGGGGGTGACGGGGAGGGTGCAGATGTCGCTCTGAGGACTGGAGGTTCCGGGGAGCCACAGGCACCTCCGTGAAGCCAGTCCAGCCTGTGGAACAGCAAGGAGTTGGCCCAGTGCATTTTCTGTCTGTCAGGTGCTCTGTGAGTGATGTGTCTGCCATTGCCCTGGCCAGGAACCACTGAATTTCCATAAATTACTTTTTTCCCCTTGCATTTTGCTACCATAAAGTTGGCTGTGGACCCAAGTCCATCTTTTGGCCACCTCTTGCCAGGGGAAAGGAAGGCTTTCACTGTTCTTCAGTATTACACAGACAGGTAAAGCATCCCCCACCCCAGGGAGGGGATGGAGAACCAAGCTGGGTCCTTCCCACTGAATGACAGCAGCCTCCTTTCAGGAAAAGAATGTTAGAGTGGGGTTTTCATCAGGTAAACCCTCACTTTAGGAAAGCCATAATGTATAGCACTTATTAAAAAGAGGATTTCTACTAATGCATCTGCTGCCTCTTCATTATGTCACGGCACCTCCATGAAGAGATTTGCAGAGGAATCCAGCCTTTCATTTCCACACATAATTCCTCAATAGCCCATTTGCTTCAAAGACTTTTATAGACTTTTACTACTGCATGAATCCTCAGATACTTATTTTTTAGGCTCCAGGGGATCCATTGAAACAGAAATTCACTTTCTGAAGTTTTATGACAAAGGTTTTGCTCTGAATAAAAGCTTCCCGTTATTTCCAAACTTCCACAAAGATGACTTTGGCAGGTCTGTTCCTATGGCTGCCACAGGGTGTGAGGCATGGGTAGAATTTTAGGTCCCAGAAATAAATAATGTATTCCTATTGGGGAAAGCTCCTTCCTTACCCTCACCACTTTTAGTAGTACGGACATTTTTCTACAGATATCCAAATGCACATGAACACCTGGGAGTGGGAACCCTGCTTGTTTCCATGTTGTTCCATCACCATCTGCCTCATCACCTGACCCCTCTGTGCACAGGCCAGCCCCACCATGGATGGCCAAAAATGCTCTTATAGACCCCCCTTTCTCCCCCAGTCCTGCCTGAGCAGTGGTGCTGGGGAAAAACCCGAGGGTAGCTGGGATGTTGGCCCCTAGCCAGCAGGATCCCACCTGGACAGAGAGGCCATGGAGATGGCAAAACTTAATAAGAATTAGGCAAAACTAGTACTAATAAAACCCTCTCTCCCCATTCCCATCACCCCTGTGCAACATTTAAGCCACATAAGGGCAAGGCAAATTCACAACTCAGGGAACATTTCATACATCAAGTGCTTTTTTTGGGAAGGAGCCATGTCTCTTCTCATTTTGCTTTCCTAAGGGTTGGGAGTTTCCAAAAGCAAATCAGATGCCTTGAAAAATAGGCTAATGTGAGTGTGGGGATGTCACACACATCCACTAGCAAAACAGGCATTCAAGGGAGTCCAGCAATCCAGGTGTTCCTGGCTTGCGTAGTTCCAAGATAATGGTGACCTGTGTAAGCTGGAGCAATCCATGTGCCTTGTTTAATAAAAATATCAACTGTTTGGTGCAATCGTGCTCCTGCTGAAGTCTGTCAAGATGACATTTCAGTGCCTCAGTCTTCAATGAGACACTGAGTGAAGTGGGGTGATGGAGATGAGGCCAGCAGAGAGGGTGAGAGGGGAGGATTAGAGGAGAGCAAACAGCCACACCAGCCAGGCTCCAGAGGGAAAGCCAGATGGTTACACTGCAACAGCACTGACACAGCTAAAGGAAATATTTAGCTGGACTAATTTGCCATGAGGTGTCACTGGAATTAAGAACCAACATGTCCATCCAGGATGAGGTGCAGCCAGCTCTGGGGTCTAGGAGGGATATAAACCACCACACTTCAGGGAGCGAGCCAGCCACATCGGAGGGAGTGGAGGAAGAAAGATGCTGTGGGCAGACAGGCACTTTCTGTCTTTCTCCATGGAAAAATGTGGTGGCAGAAGCTACAGCTGGGTTTGGTGGTAGTCAGCCAGTGTGAAGTCAAGGCAACGCACGCAGGATCACCGCTGGCAACTGTCTCCTTATGGGCCCTCTACACCAAACCAAGCTTCTTCCTCCACCCTGCTGCCTTGGTCTGTCAGGACAATGTCCCTGTCCCTTTGCTTGCCCTGCCCCAAGCACCCTGGCAGGGCTCCAGGAGCAGCAGTGGGACCACAGTGAGTCCCATGGAAAACTGGGCAGCCATCTCACCATCCCTGAGCCCATCCAAAGGACATCTCCAGACCTTCACAGCCCGATAGTTCTGCCTCAGAAACTGCAACCGGCAGTAAAACAGGGAAATTAGCCCTAATCATCCTGAATTATCACAAGTCCTCCTCCATCCTGGCTTTTCAGCCTCTTCTCCCTCCAGAACTTTGCTCTCTCATTAATCGAAACAGAACCTTTCTGTCACCACTGATTGCATCGCCCAATATCAGCTGCCTGTAAGGATAAAAATAAAAGATGGAAAGTGTGTGCTTTTGGTACAAATAAATAGGTGCCAGAGAAGGTAATTTAATTATGCAGTGATTGAATTAGGTGGAAGAAACTGTATTAGGCCCACAAAATGTCTGCCCTGATGATCAATTTGAAGCATGGTCCCTCTGTAGCCATGATGGGGTTTGGTTGGGAGGGTTTGGAGCAGCTCCCATCTGATGCCATCGGGATCCTTGTGGATACCTCATCCCCCTTTTTGGCAAAATTGTCTGCTGGCAGAGTGAGGCTGGCATTAAAATGCTCTTTTTGTTCACTACAGATTTTCTGTGCAAGAAAAAATTACTATAGAGAGTATGAGCCTGATGACTGGGCTGTGTCCCCCCTTTACTGCATTACTGCACCTTCTGTGGAATTAAATGGAACAAAATGGAGCAATTAATGGACAAAAAGGAAAAGCTCACCATGGATGTGTGTTACTGAAAAGTAAAAGCTATGAGGAGTTTATATGGGAGGGAAAAAATACAGATTTATAGCCAATAAAGGGTCTCAGGGAGGTCCCAGAGCCCAGTGCCCTCATGATGTGCCACAGCCCCAGCACACCTCTAATTAGGATGAATTTCCCTTCTGCTGGAGTTAATGCATTATGTATTGAAACCATTAGTGTTCATTTGTAGCAAATAATTACTTTTAAATGTTATCATTCATTTGGATTATTTGACTTCTCTATTAATTCTATAAATAATTGTTTAAAAGAGTGTGTTGAGGTTGGTGGAAAGCATTCCTATTGTGTTGTTGACGTGGTAGAGCAGCTCCCTGTGGTAGGACCAGCTGGTGGATGACGTGTTGGCACCACCAGAGACCCAGCCTGAGCCCTCCATCCCCAGCAGCTTCCCACTGCCCCTTGGTGACATGGGACACTGAGCACATAGATGCTGGAAATCACCACATGCCCCAAACTTGGTGCCTCTCTCCTAATTGTTAGGAAATGCTCTGATTTCCATGTAAAGCTGTGCCCCTGTCATTGCTTCCCCTCGCTGTAAATTTTCTGTCCCGTGACACCTAAAAGCAAAAGCAATCTTCTTAATCACAGCACTTCAGAGCACAAACAGAGGTACAAGGTAAGAGGTGCAGGGCAATGAGCTCCTCTGTTGTGTGCCCTTCGATCTGGCTTGATAAATGGAGATTTTGCAGGGAGATGTTTCATGCATGAGCATTAAAGGGGGTGCAAGGCTATTTTCTTTCCTTGCAGGGCGAGACAAAGGAGCTGTGCTTTCCAACTCAGCAACATTAGTCTTTAGTTCAATGGGGAAATTAAATAAATGAATCCGAAAGCAGGAAGGAGGGAAAAGCCTTCAGAACAGGATTTAAAAGCATTATTTCTGGGGTTCTTCATGTCCTTCTGCTGTTTCAGCCAAGTCCACAAAGCATTAGGGAAACACATGGACCCTGTAAGCATCCCACCAGCAGCCCCTGGCTGGGCACCCAATGTTCCAACCCAGCAAGCTGCCAAAATTTTTAAAAAGTAACCTCTTAATTAGCAGATTCTCTCTGAAGAATTTAGTCTGGGTAAATCCAAAGGGGGAACTTAAAAACTCACTATGTTTAATTTGATCAAGGCTTTAATAACATCTGGCTGGATTAGTACATGGGTACTGCTGTGCTCCCAGGAGGGGGGCTGGACCTGGCCTCCCAGCACCCCACGTTTGCTGTGCTTGAGTCATTTCCCCACCAAGCTCATGTGTTTGCAAGTTAAAATGATGTTGTGTGGTTTCAGTGGCTCCTCTGGGAGCTGGGGGTCCTGCCAGCACCAATCCCCCCCACTGGCGCTGAGAGGTGTGAGGAGGGTGGAGAAGCCAATCCTGACAGAGCCACTGTCCTGGACTGGGGCAGGAGGGGCTCTGTGGGGTCAGGGGGTGTAAGGGCAGGGGGTGGGGTCTCAGCCCCTCTTGCATCTTGTGCCATCACGTTGTCTTTCTGTGGTGGGGCTTCTCCTGGGAAGGTGTTGCACACCTTGCACCAGAGAGGGATTTCACCCGCCCTTAAATCACGGGAAGATGATTTAAGGAACTGAAAGCTTCAAGCCAGGGCTTCTAACTGAAAAGACACATTGATTTTCTGTAGCTGATGGAATAAAAGAATTACTGTGGCACAAAAAAAAAGAAGGAAGCAAACTTTGTTCAAAAAGCCACCTTGGCACGTGCTGTGCATCAGTGGGGCTGGTGTTCCTGGGAGATGATCCTTCTGCAGCCCCAACCTGCACAAACACGCTGGCATTGTTTTGGGTGCCCTGTGGTGGGAGCAGGGAGAGCCCAATGCCCAGAGGAAAGCAGGGCAGTGATGGGGAACCAGGTCGCTCCTTTTGGGAGAGCAGAATCTCTGCCCTGCTCTGGGTTTTGGGGACCAAACTGCATCCCTTAAGAAAAGGATACAAACGCCAGTGGCCTGAGAATGGGGAAGCAGTGAGCAGGGGTCTCTCTCTCTCTCCCGGGGCTCCCCAGGGGCTGGCAGCAGGGTGCTGGAGGGCTTTGCTCTCCCTGCTGTGGAAGCCGCTCCCTGGGTGTGGATAATTGGTCTCCCCCTCGCCCGTGCCCCAGTCGGCCCGCACGGAGTCAGTCGCTCCCGTTCTCGCTCCTTTTTCCCTGTGAATATTTCATCCCTCCCACGGCGCGGCTGAGGCTTCCCGGGCTTTGGGGAAGCTCCAGTCCGCCTGCCCGGGGGAGAGGGTGGGAAAGGGCAGCACACCGCCCAAAAACGCCCTCAAATGTGTCCCCAGGGCGCCCGTGGCGCTGGCAGCGATCCCGATTTGGCGGCTGCATCTCTCAGAGAAGGGTGGAAAGGCAGGAGGCTGCGGGAAAAGCGAAGCGGGGTCGCTCTGGGATCCGCGGGCACCGGACCCTTCTCACGGCTGGACGGGGGTGATGCCCCTGCGGGAGCAGCCGCCCGGGCTGGTGGCAGCCCCTCGCCCCGACATCCCCCTGCCTGACCCTTGGCTTTCCCACCGGCGCCCAGAAAAGCCCCAAACACCATCCGCCGGAGCCGTGAGGAGCTGGCAGCGCTCCCCCGGCCCTCCACAGAAGCACTTGTTAATTCTCTATTCTCCCGTAATTACACGAAAGCAATGACCGTTCTATCATCGCTTTACAACGCCTCAGTTTAAATCCACTATTAAGGCAGGAGTGTTGTGGCTCAGACACTTTAATTAACATGAATGATCTCACCTTTGTCCACAGCATCTTTTTACGTGTTATTATATCAGGTAATTGTTAAACTATTCACTGGTTTGGAGAGGTCTATGCTTTCATTAAAATGTCTTGCTTTTTCTGACCCAGCAGATTACCCACATTTTTATACTTAGAATTTTCAGGTGATTTGAGTTAAATCAATCTGCAAGAAACCAGATGAATTATTTAAAGCACTAGTGGTCTCAAACTAGGAAATGGGATTTGGTCAATGCTTCTCCAAATTGTGGAAGTTTCAAGGTGCTCCCAGAGCTGGCTGGGAAATCAACTCCCTATTGACCAAAGCTATCAAAAGAATGAACTGAATAGTTTAAATTAATTTGAAAACTCCCCACAATTGTGGGGGAAAAAAGGCATTCATTAATTTTTAACATACCCTTTTTTGTTTCCTCTCTCACCACAAAAAACGGCTGGCAGAGAAACCAGGGGCTCTTCCCTCAGGAAACAAAAGCCCTTCCAACTTTTTTGAGCTTTTCAGAAGTGCTGCTCATGGGGTTTTTTTAAGTGAAATTACATTGAAAATGTGGAATGATTAAATAAAACCCAGCCCAAAGCCCCAGCTGATAAGTCCTTTCAGGGCACACTCTGATGTGGATGAAACTTGCTTCTGACCAATTTTGACTACTTGAAAATGTCTGTTCTCTAAAAGCAGGGAAAATTGAAATAATTTTTATGCAAACAGTTAGGACTGGCTAAAGCATCTTGCTTGCACCCTGTGTCAGCCCTGAAGGTGGGCAGTGGTTCTGCTTCTCTGCTAGAACATGGCTCAAGGAGCTGCAGGAGGCTTGGTCCTTCCCAAGAGCATCTCCAGGTCCTGCCTCCAGCATTTGGAGAACGATCAGGTGAGAGCTAGATGGGGACACAGGCACAGGATGAGGCTTTTGCCTCAGCTCTTCAAGGACCAAAGCACTGTGTAAACCCTGAAATTTGGTCTGAATGCCTGAACCTTCATTTCCTCCTTTTCCTCACCCAGAGTTGCTTCCCAGAAACAGCAGCAAAGCTGAGTTAGGACAGTCAGGGGAGAAAATCCCACCACCACTGGCCTTCCCCATCAGCAGCAGGAGCATCACCTGTCCCCAGCCCATGGCAAGCAGGGATATCACTGGAGCAGAAGCACCTGGGGGCCCTCATGGCCTTGCCCAGACTCACCTGGCACACACACCTGCCCATGGGCTCTGGAGCCCCTGGGAGCTCAGCCCAGCCACCAGTCCCAGCTTCAGCCTCTCTTCAGAAGGGCTCTTGCATTATTTCATCCCATCTCTCCAGCCTGGAATCTGTTTGCTCCCATCTGCCAGACTGTGGTGGACCCTGGATCTTGTTCATGTCTCTCTGTGCATGGAGGTGTCGATGGAGCCTGGTCCCAGCCCTGCAGGACTGCCCCCCGCGAGTGAGGATCGCCCCTGACTCCCAGCTGGATCTGCTGCTCCCCAAAGGTGAGTCGTTGTGCTCTGGACTGTGGTGAAGGCGGAGCTGTGTGCGAGCCACATCATTACACCGGCATCAACCTGGGGAAAAGGGCTGGAGGGCTCCCTGCACTGAGGGACTGGCTTAACTTTGCCACCTGTGTGACCACCACGGCTGTGCGCCTTTCCAGGGCTGGGGCGGGTCTGCTGCGGTGTCACCCATCGCGCTGGAGAGGAGCACCTGAGCCGTGGAAACCGCGTCGGGTCAGGGTTGTTGTGCTGTCCTGCCTCTGAGAAGAGCCGCTGGCACTGCTGGGCTGGGGGCCACGTCTGTGGCTCCCAAACCCACCCCCTGAGCAGAGAGAACAGGGAGCGGCTCTGACCCACAGCCCGGTGGATGTGCCACCTGGGGACAGGGCAGGGAGGCTCCTCTGAGCGCAAGGGCAGCTTGGTGTGGCAGTGATGGGAGTCATGGCTAACTGGGTTAATTACATTCATGTTGCTAGGAACACGGTGAATTATGTTAATAGCAGCATCTGGGGAAATTACATCTTCATTAATTGGTCCTGACTGCTGTTTGGCAGATGCGAGATGTTTCTGACTTTAGCAAGCAGGACAAAATTTACTGTAATCAGCGCATGCAGTAAATGCACAAATACTGCTACCATGCCTTGCTAATTGACTTTCTGAAGAGGAAGGGATGGCAAAGACCTGCATGGCCGTCTCATCCCTGCTCTCCTGCCCCAGCCAGGACAGGCTTGTCTTCTACTGATTCCTGCTCTAGTGCTTCTTCTGATAGAGTTTGGAACATTGTTTTGAGTTAATGATGGTAATAACGTGACAGACACAGGAGAGCAGTCACGGGGCTGAGGATGCTTCTGTTGATGTGTTGCACCCTGGAGTTGGCCTTGTTGTTCTCTGGCCTTGATCTGCCCAGAAGGCTCCTCCTCGTGGATGTAACTTGGGGGCAATCAGGTCTATTCACATGCTTGGAGTCAAACGCGTTGGTGATTTGGAGACCTTTGATCCCTCCCATCAGGTCCCCAGCAGGAAGGAGAGGAGGCTCAGCCAGGCAAGGCTGTCCTTAGGGCACCACCCCTGGGCGGGAGATGGGGCTGCTGGCGTGTGAAGAGACGCCAGTCATGGCCAAAGCAGGGGTGAGCTGTGTGCAGTCCGTGGCATCGATCTTTGCAACGCTGCAGCTTTCAGTCAAGGCAGCAGCAGCAAAGGAGGAATAAACCACATTGCAATGAGCTATCACGCCGTGGCAGAAAGCTCCATTCTTAACCACGGCAGAGATCCTAATCCCTTTGGATAACCCCCAAATCTCCCAGAAAATGCGGAGGTAATACATTACCTCCCTGGGGGAGCACGGGCTGAAACTCAGGCGAGGCACCGAGTCACTCATAAGTTATGAGGCTCATCTGGGGACAGCAATAAGTTGTGTTACGGCCTCGCTTGCTCTGCTTTCTTTTTTACACACCACCATCTTTCATTTTAATAGTGGTTTTCCAGCCAGCTTTGTTAGGGCTGCTGCTAATTGGGCTGGATTCATGTGTCCCACCAGGGCACAGGACAAGCCCAGCACTGCTCAGAAGGGAAGGGTTTTACTCTCTGGTGCTTTCAGTGGGCATAGCCCAGGTTTTGGGGAGCATAAGGAGGGGACATGACAGGGGTGAGAGAGGAACTCAGGAAGAATTTTAACTCTCTGCCTGCCCTTGAAGCTCATAGCTACCCTCCCTGAGGCAGTGATGGGACAGAGAGTGGCTCCACATGAGTGAAATATCCTCCACAAAGATGCAAACCTGTTTTACAATCAATCTTTCTGATCTGGAAAGTTGTGGGGCCACCTCTTTTGCTGTGAAATTGGATTTAAAAGTTCTTCAGTACTGAAAGTATCAGGTTTAGACCTTCACAAAGGTCATAGGTCATCACAAGAAATGAGAACTCATTGCTGGGACAATTCCACCAGAGCTTTGGAGGCAGCAAAGTTTGCGTCCTCAAAACCTAGAGCTAGGTTTTACTGAGAATCTGTAACAGGTGCTGAGCGGGGAGCTGGCCACATCTTTTCCATCACAATGCCCCTCTAAATAAATGCAAGGACCAGGACAGCTGTGATGCATGTGAGATTTGGCTGCAAAGCAATGGTTCTGCCTTCTGGGTCACACTTTTACCCACTCCAGGGCTCCCCAGGTCCCTCAGCACAGGGGCACTGGGAGGTCAGAGAGCTCCAGGGTTTCTGCTTGTGTTCTCTGAGACTCTAGGAGGCTCACGACAATCCTCTCCCCACTGCTGTTGCGCAGCACTTGCCACCTCTGTCCCCACTGCCCTGCAGTTCCCCCTGGAGCCCTGGGTGCTGTGGTCCTGCCAAACTGGCTGTTCCAAGGTGACCAGAACTTCCAGCCCCCAGTCACCCCACTAAGACAGACACACCCCACTAATTAGATGGAGAAATTAATGTTTAGTGGGAGCATCCACTTGAGATGTCTCCAAAACCACAGCTCTGAAATGTGTGTCTCTTTAGTCAGAGATGCCATCATCTCACTGCCCCTTCAGCCAGTGTGCCAAAGTGTCCCCCCACCTTGCTGTGGGTCAGACCTCTTTGTCTGGAAGAACATGGTACAGGAGATCTAGGATGCTTTTCCTCCCCCATCTGGATGAACCAGATGGTAAAACCAGGCCACCTGTTTGCAAAGGTCTTTCCCCATCAGCCACCGTTGTGATAACACTGGAAATGTCAGGAAACTCCTGTGAGAGGAAGCCTGCTCTTGCCAAACACCAAAACAGTTCATATTTGTAGCTGAGAAACACAGCAAGGAGCTTACTAGTTGGCAAACAGAATGAATTGTAGCACTGCTTTTATTTTAAAGGGCAATTAGCACTGTGGAAGGATTCTCTCTGCCTCTTCAATATGCCGTGTTTGTTAGTTAAAAGCTCAATTTATGGTTAATGTTATATGATAACATATGTCACAGCTCCGCAGTTGAGCTGCTCTGTGGCATTGAGAAAACTGTGCCAGAGAAGAAGTCCTGAGGGAGGCAAATGGGGGCAATAGTGCTGTGAAACCCAATGGTCCCACAGAAATGTAGTGGGGAGGTTTTCAGAAGACTGAAACTCTGGAAGATGTAACTATTTGGGGTTTTCCCTTCCTGCTCACTTGGGAGCTGAGACTGCTAGACCTGGGTGAGGTTTTTGCAGATCCCTTTTAGTGAGGGTGGTGCTCGGGGCCAGCGAGGAGCAACGTCAGACAGTCCAGGAGAGATAACCCAGGCCGGCCCATGAGCCACTCTGTAAACCTGGCACTGGGGCAGGGAACACACAGGGTCTCCACCAGGCAAGTGGAACAGCCTGGATGTGTGTGGGGACATGAACGTGCTGGTCCATCCCGCTGCTTGGACTGGCTCTGGGCTGGAGCAAGGCTTTAACTCCAATACCAGGCACTGCAGTGTCCATCTCTTGCTGTCACTCAGCTAAAGCAGAGGCTTGCCACCACTGTGACCACCCTAGTGATGGCTCCAGGCTGTGATCTCAGCTGCTGCCACGCCCACTGCTGACAGTGAGTGGGAAATACTCTTTCTTGGGGGAGGAATTTTCTATTAGTAGTTGCAGAGGGCTAGCACTGAGTTCCTGCTCTTCACGGAGACAGACTGTCACCAGAGAGATCAGAAATCATTTATTTTTAACGCTATGAATATGTAGAAACTTGTCTGAGCTTTGCACGCAGTGGCCATGAATTTAGAAACGGCGTCAGGAATCGTGGCATTCGGCATCCTGCGAATCGGGTCAGAGCTATAAATTTCTCTTACTGGTGCACAAGCCATTTGCCATACGTGACTTTCTGAATTTGTGGTCATTTCTCTCTTTGCCCCTGTGTGCAGAGTGTATGACTGATATTTTATATTGCACCTCTGAGACACAAAGTCCTTCTGGTGCTTTTGCCTTGCATCCTAAACAGCCTCACTCGCTCTTCTCCCTGTCCCCTTGGCTTAATGGCTTCTGGCCACAGCCTGGCCCTTAAATCATGGGCTGCACCTGGACAGGCATAAACTGCAACTGTCCCCAGACAGAGAGGGTTTGATTGGAGCTGTGAGGGATGTGACTCTGAACACAGCTCAACCTTGGGACAATGCTGCTCCTACACTGAGCCCGAGATGGGTCCTCCAGCACAGGCACGGAAGGGGATTGGGGTGAGTCCTACAGAGACCCCTGACATGTTCAGTGAGCCTTTCCAAGGACAGTAATTCGGAATACAGAGGGAGGGAATGTTCAGTGTGGATATTGTGGGGGTACGTTAAGATGATCTGTGTGTTGGGAGGAAAGCTTAAGCTAAGCAACTTCACGCTGTGGGGACTTGGAAGATGATGCTGCAATCCTCCTCCTCCACTTTACTGCCTGTGCTTCTCCTCCCCCACCTCTATCTGTTCCAGACATAAAAGCCTTTTTATTTCAAGACTAGTTTTGCTCAGTGAACTAAAATGAAGCATTCGCCACCCCTCCTCCCAGTGCAACTGCTCCCAGCAGCAGTGCTCTCCAGCTGGTCCCAGCCCCCTGGTCAGCCTGGGAAAGGCAAGCCCAGCAGCAGGACAGCAGCAGGGTCTTGCTAAACCCAGCTCTGCTGAGATGTGCCCGTGCCTCAAAACAGGTCTGCCCTCTTCCACAGACTGCTCCCTGTGAGCATGGTGAATCACTTAAGGCAGTAGAGGTGACCAAATGTTTCCTAACTGAGTTTGAATCCCTTCGTTGCAGCAGTGGCATCACACAAACAGGAGCTGTATCAACAGGATTGTTTATTAAATTCTGGTCTGGTTGCAAAGGTGCAACCCCACTGAGACCCTTTGGTGTAGAAACATGAAACAAACCCGGGGACTTTCTCACATGCTGCTGAGAATTGTATCTTGCCTGCAGGTTGTCCTTGAGGATCATACACAGGTGTCACCAGGGTCTGAGCCCAATTAAGAGGGCAGAGCAGGACACAGGAAACTGCACATTTGTGGGTCACAGATGGAGCTCGTGTGGCCTCTGCCACTAACTCACAGCCACTCTTCAAACCCAGGGTCTCCAGCAAACTACATACACAGCTCTGTTTCCATCAGGGTAAGGTTTCTGTGGTTGTTAAATGTGAACCTTTGAGCCTTTTCAACTTAATCCTCTTCCAAGTGTATTAGATTTTTGTGGAGATTTTTGAAACGTCAAGGTTTCCTGAATTTCTGATCTATTGGTGCATATCTAGAGTCCCTACCATAATTCATCAGGGCCCTGCCAACATGCAATCTGAATAAAAGCAGTGAGAAAGCACCTTTGCTATCAGGATTTTTCAACTATAAATTGGTGGAAGTTGATCTTTGTGAAAACAGCACTAGCTTCATGTATTTAGCAGGGAACACACATCAAGCAAAGGAAATACCAGCTGGAGGGCTGGTGGTGTGGGGTTATGGATATGGGAACAGACTGATGATAGAAACTGGTTTGTTGGTCTCTAGCAGACACAAGCAAAGAGACACTTTGAAAGCAAAGGTTTCATGGGAGCTGTCCCTGAAGCTGTCTCTTGAAACTGTGTTTAGGGAGAACGCCTCTCTGTTGCCACCACAAACAGAAACCAGAGGAGGTGAGAGCATCCCAGAAGATGCCAGCAGCTTTCTTCCCAGGTTTTGTTCAAGCCTTCATGCATAGCTTCAGAATCAACAAACCTTCTTGCCTATATTTCATGTTCCCTAACTTTTCAATCAAAGAACAACCCAGCCTTCAAAAACAAATCCAAGGACTATTATCCTTTGAAGAAGATGATCTTGTTCAGCAACCACTTAGAACCAAAAGAAAAAACATATTACATTTTGATTGTTATGATAAAGAGAAGGACAGGGGTAAAAAGCCATGGCTGTTTTGCTTTGTTCCTTGGAGATAGGGGACTGTGCACATCTGGCTTTAAATAAATAATAGCAGCAACTTCCCAATGGCCCTTAATCTCCCAGCTTCAAGAGTTTCTGAACTAGCTAAAGGCTACTTTCTTGCTAAGGGCTTTTGTCTCACTCCAACCTAGATCTTGTGACAAAACTGAAGTTATTTAGTGGAAGGGAGGAAGTAGATGCATTAGTGAGTGAATTGTCTCTTGGCTGAGGATTAGGTTTATTTGAATTTATTATTTCTAATGCAATCAACTGATTGCTTATTGACCATTTTACTTTAAATGTGGTCAAGGACTGCAGCCTACAGTCAGTCAATCTATCTGCTCCCACCCTCTGCAATGTGACCATGTCCCAGCACTCCCTCTGTTGTCTATCATCAAGCCATACTTGTTTCCCAGCTCAGAGCTGCAGAACACTGTGAAGATCCTACCTGCACAGCATGGTGGGAGTGTGACTGTGTGTGCTCTCTCTTGTTCATAACACTGAGCAGCTCCCTGACTAAACACACCTTTCTCTTCCCAGCCATCACTAACCAGCTATTCTTCTTTCAGCTCAACTTCAACCTGCACTTAACCATTAACTCTACCTGTACCTAAAAATTATTTGAAATGGAACATTCAATTATTACAGATATTAAACATGCAGAACAAGGCTGCTGTTTGATTTCTGTTTCAGAAATGATAAAGCACTCCAGCATCACACTCTCATTCTCTCCAACAGCAGCTGAGCCACTAAACTGATGACACGAGGATTAACCAGACAGTCTAACAAGTCATTGGTAGAAAGGGCTGTTTGTGGCAGGCATGGACTGCAGTCTGAATCCATTTGATGTGCAGCTGTCTCACAGTCATTGCTCATTAGCAATCTCTTCCTCTTGCAGTGTAAGTTTCCAAAATGTTCTCCTTCATTTTCATGGAGAAGATCTCTACCATCACTTTCAATGGCAACTGCAGGCGTCACGTTTGTTTTGTGAGACTGTGGTAAAACCTGAATAAGATGAGGCCCAAAAGGTATTTCCTGCAGCTCTTCTGCTTTGGGTGTTGGAAAGTCACGTTCCTGCATTGGTAACATGCAGGAATGTGGTTCACAGCCAACCTCCCTTCTCTTCCTCTTGCACGAGGCGTTTGTCCTCTGCTCTGCACCAGTGCTGCTGGAAGGTGCCTGCCCTGACACGCTTGTCTCCTGACACTTGAGGTAGGCAGACACTGCTTTATTCAGGTACTGAAGATTGATTTCATGGGATGTTGCCTCAACCTAAGAAAACACCCAGAATATACTCAGTTAAAAGGAGACATGTTTCAATTCAGCCTTGCATGATTATCTTCCATGAATTACTTTTGCTACATGAAGGGATGGAACTCAAAATTCTTTTTCTCAAAGCAGCATAAAGACTCAGGGGGAGCTAAGCAAAATGTCAGTAATTCTTTGTTATTGCTGCTATAATGGGAGCAGTAGAGGGCTTACCTCCGTGGGATTTAGCCAGAGATCTCCATCACTGGGATTTTCTGCTGATTTTATGGCGCATACCAGCATTCGAGTTATTGCCTCTTCTACACGGGCTTCATGATCTGCCTCCTGCCTCAGGAGAACAGAAGGTTTTAGGAAATAGATTAGCTCATGGGTCTCTGCAGAAAGCTGCAAGATCTTAGGAACAACATGGATGGCCTTAGCTGCAAAGCCACATTCATATATGTGAAGTCAATGAAAGGTTTCAGACTTTCTTCCTGTGTACAGCCCTTGCATGGGTGACAGCACAGGCTCTGGTGTGACTGCTCATCTGAAAAAGGATTTGCAAAAAATAGTATGTGTATATAATCTTTTCCCTTATTAGTGTTTTGCTAATTGAATCTGGTGCTTGAAATGACAATGCAATATTAGCATTTAATTAATGTACGCATTGAAACAGCTCTTTAGGACTAGAAGAGCCATAGAAATACACAGCACATTTTTATATCTACATGTTATGTCTAATTTAAGTAATTAAAACACATGGGATGTTATAGCAAGGCAGCAACTATCTAGGGGCTACACAAGCACAAAAGTGATTCTTAAGGAAATTTAGGAAATATTTTATCATGTAGCAGCAGCTGACAAACTGCTGCACTTTTGAACACCAGCAGAAGGAAAAGCATGTTTCCTCCGAAAGCTCTCCTGCAAAACTAAAAACTAACTTAATTACAGGCTCTTGTTTCAGGCCTTCATTTCCTGCATCATTCCCTTTGGACAGCTGGATACTAGCTAGGTTAGGATAGCAGAACAAAACCTTATAGGATCTTTCTTAGCTTGCTTTCCTATTTGAGTTTCTTGTATATGGAACAGAAGGGTACGTGGAAGGAATGGTAGACTGTCCTAACTGGATGGGTGGTTTGGTTATCTCAATGACAAGTACCTAGAAGTGGATACATAAATTTGCTTTAATTGAGATGCTTAGATGTATTAATTTTGGAGGAAAATTGCAACCTGCTCAACCCACTGCCCTGATCAGTCTAACTCTGGATCCAGGGAACCTGTCAAGCAAACCACGCATCTGGCTAGTAAGAGTGCTGAAGGCAGCAATTTGTCCTGGAACCCCAAGCAGAATTTGGGATAGAAGCAGGGGGACGTGCTCTTGGCATTTTGTGGTTTTGGATGCTTGGCTTTTCAATGGCCTTGTGTAAAAAGCCACCAAAATAAAGAGTTTTGTATCTACATGTGGAAATTATTGAAGATGTTGCACTCTTGATATTCATCCTGGCCTGCTGAATAACAGGGCTGTACTGATTGCATGACAGTATGCTAGAAAGCAAGGAATACTTTTGGGTAGCTCACATCCAGCTGAAAACAAATTAAATTTCTACTCTAAACTCTTGCCAATATAATTAATGGTTTCACTGGGACTGTAATTGTTGGTGTGATTCACATCTGTCAGCGTGAAAGCAGCTGGTAACAGCTGCAAGCAAGAACTGCTTGGTTTGGTAATGGAAATGTTCTCAGAATTGTCTCTTAGAATCCATGTCAGAATTTATTTTTATAGATGGATTGCCCAACACCTACAAAACAGTGCTGCATCATCAGCTGTAGGGAAGATTTGTGTAAGGAACTTTAACCTGGGCTGCAACAGCCACATTTGCTCGTGGCAGGTATCAATATTTGGGGTGTGTCACTCATAAGCAAGATCCAGCAAACACTGCTCTGTTTATGATGCCACACAACCACTGACTCTCGCTGTCCCCAAACAGGATCTTGGTGACTTCTGCAAGACCTTTATGAAAGGAAGGTTTTTTCCCCACTGTTTTTTTTCCTTGCAACACATAACGGCTGGCAATGTTCAGGCCCAACCTCAGCACCTGGGAGCTACCATCCAAGCTGATCCCCTCACAGCCTGCTCCTCCAGAGGGGGACAACTTGTGAGGCACAGCTTAGGGCACAAGGGTGTGTGGTGACATCAGGGCCTTCCCAAGCCCAGGGCACAGAGCCAGTTCCTCTGAATTACCTCAAAGGCTCAGATTCAAGGCAGGCTCAAGTGGCTGCTCTACAGTTGGTGCTTTCTCTGGCAGTGGAAACAGCCTGACTGCACTTAGGGCTATGTAAGAGCCTGCTCTGGGCTGTTGGCCTGCTTTCCTTGCTAAATACATAAGTTTCATCTGGAAAATTTCTCCATGAGGGAAACACTCGAGTTCCTCTGCTCTGCAAATGCTTGGTTTGATGTTGGTATGAGAAATGCATCGCGTGGTCTTGGAACAGCAGCTGAACACATGTGTTCTTTCCCCTGCAGATTTCCAGTCTAATACAGGTTTTAGAAGTAGGAAAAAGAAAAAGCTAATGAGTATTTTAGTGAGGCAGCTTTCACAGGCCATTTCAAAAGGTCTTACTTTTTAATAGTAATCTAGGATTAACAATAAAGTAATTTGAATCTGAAAACCTTCTGGAGTATTGAGATGATCTAGTGGAAAATGTCCCTGCTCATTGCAGGGTGGTTGGACGAGACAACCTTTAAAGGACCCTTCCAACCCAAACCATTCCAAGATTCTATGATATCCCTGGAACCATCCCATATATACTGGTTAACATGATCAAGAAAAATCAAAGCCCGGGGAGAAGAAAATTAATTAAATACTTGAGGAAATCCAACTTCAGGCAAATCAAAACTATCATAGAGTAATGAAAATTCAAAAATCCTCTTCCTCTCCCTTCCTATCACATTAATCTGATTTAAATTCTAATTTAGCTTTGCACATAAGCTTGTCCTTGAGGTGAAGTTGCTGGTTTTTTGTTCTCCATTCAGCACAAAGCTGGCTAGACCTTAAGAAACTGGACATGAAAAGCTTAACTTATGTTTAATTGTTTACCTGATTGAAGTAAACCTGAAAGGGGATTTCTGCTGAACTGGGGCTTCAGATTCAGAATCTTGAAAGGTTCTTCAGGAAAAAATGTATCCATAAGGGCTCTTCCCTCCCCACCCTCTGAACACAACACACCCAATAGGACTGAACCTGGCAGGCAAGGGACAGAAATCCCTTGGAAGTGCTACATCCCCAAGACATTAAAAGGAAAATACCAGTTCAATCCAAGAGTTTATGCTGACAGTGACAGGATCAATGGATTCCACATAGTGCCACCAGTGCCTTGGAACGAGCAGGACCTGGAATTGGAGACTTTACATTAGGGTACAAGCAGAAGCCTGAAGAAAGATAAGGTGGTTTAATTTAGGTGATGTGGGTTGCAGAGACAGAGCTGAGGCAAGGACACAGGGGTGAGGGGTGATATTTATTTCTCTCTATAAAAGAGCCTTTTCTCAAGACTTAAATGTCCACTCTGTCAGTACTGTCATGTAAGAAATGGACATGATCCAGAACTACCTTTCACCCAAACTCCTTCCCATATAGTCCCAAGAAGGACTATAACCTTTAACGGCAGTACAGAGGGGGTGCAGCTGGTGCAGCAGTACATCAGGGCTTTAGAGAGAATCTCAGCCAAGCAGGAATTCTTCTGTAGACTCTCTAACTGAGCAGACTTTAGGACTGCCAGCTGGTTTTCCCCAAAAAGCTGGTATCCCTATGCTCACCTAGGTGACTAGGTGACAAAATATGGCTTTAATTCTGGTAAATAATCACCAGTATTAAATTTGTCACTTTCAGTAGACAGGCTTTTAAAACAAAACGTCATGGTTTCCGGGACAATCTAGTTTAGATCAGGGCTTTACAACAATATCAGGATGATAGCTGTGACATAAAATTGATTCCAACCCATGGCTTTTATGGTACAAGACATTGATGCTGTTTTGATGATAGAGGACAAGCTTTGCAGATTACTGAACATTAGATTAACATGGAGCTATCAAGAAAAGCATAAAAGATATTTTTTGACAAGTTATAAAAATGGTCAGAGACAGCTAAAAATACACACTTCACAATGGAGAAAGTGAAGCAATGATCTGTATCTGAATTGCAGACAATTCTTTCTCTTGGTAGAAACAAATTACTTAGAAGAATGTTCTGCTACCTAGATAGCCCTGTGCTTCATTATATCAAAACACGGCTAATGAGAAAATGTCTGTGGAGGAAACAATGGCACCAGTCCTGCAAACACTTACAGGACACATGGAACACTCTCATTTTTTGGGCCAGATGACAAAATGTTCTCCACAGGCTTCAATTTAAGTCAAACAAAAAAACCCACTGGCTCTCCAAAGGTCAAAAACATTTGGAAATTGTTCTTTTATCCGGTACAGCATACAGAACAGAAAAGGAAGTCAGTCAGTGGAGAGTCATTATTTTAAAAATATCACTAGTTAGTTCTGACATATAAGTGTATTAGACCCTACAGACTGCAGCCAAAACATGTTTTCTGCACACACTTAACAAGTTTCAGAGTTTTGTTTTTATCACCAAAGCATCCACGTTAAATGACCAGTGCAGTTGCGTTAGCAGCAACGGGTTTATCTGTGTGGAGGTGTTTACCTAAGTTTCACTGACTGCAAAATCATACAACCCACCCCCCAAAATGCTCTGTATCTGCTGTATAGGGGATCTTACACTGAATGCTGATAAAGAATCTGGGTGCCCTCCAAGTGACCGGGTGTAATGAGGGGAACCCTGTAAAACTTTGTTTTACAGCAGAAGAAAGCAGAGCTCCCGTGAGCGGCCGTTTGCAGCAACAGGATCCTTCCTGTGAGACTTGTGTGGGGACAGTGAGCTTCCAGCATGCTGGAGAAGGGGATGAAGACACTGGGGAGCTGGTGCAGAGGGACTACGTAGCAAGGGAACACGAGCAAGAGACAAATTCAGGGAAGTGTGTAAATGTTTCAGTAAGAGATGCTGCCTGGAAAACCAAGATGGAAGTTAGGCACGGAAAGTGCTGGCTCCACACGACTCACGTGCAAAACAGAGAACTGCTTTGGAGAGAGGTGGTACAGCCAGGAGGAAAATACAACCCCCCAACTTGTCCTGTGTTTTCAAACCAAAGAGGAGGAACTTGGTCCTTTAGAGACTAATCAGATTTCCCTTGCCAGCAGGTTAAGGGTAGTAACTGCAGAGTTGTGTCTTTCTGCAGCTGGCACTGTTTGCTGATGCAATTTATAGAGGAGCTACAGAGCTGTGACTCAAATAGGCAAAAAGAGGTTCCATAAAGACACTTGCTCTCCCTCTTTTATTACTGAACAAGCTTATGCTTGTTAAAATAAGGATTTATAGCAACAAGAAATTTGAAAATTGTCAAAAAGCAAAAGGGCTAAAACAGCTGGCAAGCGAGCAGAACTAACAAAAGACCAAAAACAAACAAAAAAAAAGCCAGCAAAGAAAGAGGTAGGATTCATCTATATTTACAAACTAGTATTCTTCTATGTTTTCAAATTAGAACGAATACACCCACAACAAAATGAAAACAAACAGAAAACCTCACCACCGCTGCCTCTAACGATCAATTCCACAATAAAATAAAGCAGACTTCCATATTTCTATGAATATGGGGCACAGATTTAGCTACACTCCTATAGGAAATGTGAAAGCAAGCCACAGGGAAGCAACACACAAACACAGCAAACATTTTACAGGGAAAATGCAAAGTGCAATAGCAAGAAAGAACTACTCCAAACTAAGAGATAATCTTGTGCTAGCCTGCTTTCTACAGAACATATCTAACTTTATTAGTGCTGGGAAGATACTGATCTAAACAGTAACCAATCAGATAATTTTAATATTTAGGCTAGTGACAGCCAAATATAGCAAATGAAGTTAAAGTAGGACAGAAATCCCAGAAAAGATAAAATGAAATGCTGTAATGGGAAGAAAGAAACCAAAGGAACAGTTGGGAGAGCAAGTGGAGCAATGCTGAAGACTTGTACAGCACAGAGAACAGAGCAGGTCTGAATTCTCAGTGGACATGATTAACTTGATACAGTGCAAAGGTAGGGCAAAGGTGGAATTGCTTCAAAAAGAGAGCATACCCTGAAGTGAAATATTATACCAAGAAATTTCTGCTCATTAAAAAAAGATATTTAGGTAAATGCACACAAAAAGGAAGCCAGTGTGATGGGAAGATAAAGAGGTGGGGCCACAGGGGGACCCAAGGAAATCCCAGAAGTGTTTGCAACCATGGAAATGGAAAATAAAATGAAATAGATGCAGGCATAGTCAGTTCTGTGGGAACACCACCTGAGGACTCTGTGTGAGTGCTCCTGCCCCAGCCTCTGCCTCATCCCAGCTGGTGCCTGGCTGTCCTGGTGCTTGGAAAGTGCTTCTCATGCTGCCTCCCTCCTCCCTCCTGGTGTCTTCCCACCTCTTGAAATGGAGCTCCAAGGGCCACTGGAGTCAGAAACACAGTCACAGCCCTGGGGAAAAGCACAGTGAAGAGGGAGGGAGTGGGGCTGTATCAGGCCATGTCCATAGTGACCCAGGCAAGAGAATGAGGGAAGCTCAGGGAAGAGGTGGAGAAATAAGAGTCAGGAACTTGCAGCTTTGACCTTTGGTTTGCCTGACTTTTGGGGCATTCATGGGGTTCTCCATATGTGTTTCAGGTTGAACAGTGTTTTTATTAACAATTCTAGCATAAATTCAGCTCCTGGACTCTTCTGCTTCTGTGATGGAGATGATAGTTCTGGTGTCTTGAGGTTGGGTTGGGCTGTCTGCCTTCTCTATGGGTTAACTTGGGGCCAGCTCTACAGTCTCCCATGTGAAAACTCTTTATTCCTTCCCCAGAACAGAATTATCAACTATCTGCTACGCATAATGCTGTGGCCAACATTTATGAGAATGCTGAATTCTCTTTTACTAAAATCACTTAAACTCTTCTCCAACAAAAGTAGGTTTTTTTACTGTAACCCCTTTTAAAAAGTCTCTTGTATACTTTGAGCTGGAACATTACACTGCCTTTGAATTATTGCATTTCTTGACATACTAAAACACTTTTCTTTGGTATCAGTTATATTCTTCTTGGCTATCCAGACTGTCTGTTCCAGTGTTCCCCACTTTAAGCCCAATCTGACGTTCTCACACCTTTTTCTGAAGGTAGCACACGGAAATCCCTCTCTGACTTCATGAAGATTTCTTCTTGCTCAGGGTTGGGTTGGAAGTCAGAGGTTTGCCCGCACTGTTGGGAGCTCTGGAGCTGAGCAGAATCCTGTGGTGTGTTAGATTCTGCAGCTGGAGCACAGAAGGAGAAAATCCTGCAGCTAAACACAGGAACTGAGTGACAACTGTATTTGGGGACACACAAATGTCTTTCTTTAGACTTTGAGAAAGCAGGTAAGCAGAAGGGGAGGGGAGCTTCTGAGCAGTGGACCATAGTGAGAACCAGCAAGCAGTCATGTTGATCTTACTCTACAATCGTTTTTTCCCATCCAGTGACAATGTTTTTCAAGGCCAGAGGGGGAGCATCCTTCTCAGACTGCATGTGCCTCTTAGACTAGCTCAGTTAGGCCTTTCCTTGCACTTCTGCACTGCAGCTCCTCTGGCTCCACACTGCACTGGGGCACAGGGCCAGGACACAGGGCAGGCGAGCGCTGCCTCTAACAGCACCCGGGGTAGCATGAGGGGGAATGGGATTGCTCACGGGAGCCCAGGGTGCCAGCTGCCTGCTCTCCATGAGGAGGGCAGGTGTGTGGAGCCTTATGTGTCTACCTTCAGATAAACTCAGATGTACTTCCTAGTCTTTCTACCATTGTCTAGTTTTGTGGATATGGATTAACAGGGAGATGGATTAAGAGCAATTACATTAGTGAGCAGGAAGGAAGCCAGGAACCAGTGAGAAGTGGGGCAGAGGAAACAATGATCAATGATTTTATACTTGTCCAGCATCTAAGTTTTTTTGTAGCCTTTTCAGGTGGTATTCATCTCCCCTATTTTTAATCATCAAAAAAGTTAAGCATCTGTGTGCGTAGGCTCCTTCTACAGCCTGTGCCGAAGGACAAGGTGGAATGAATATTCCTGCAGGACTGTAATTGTGTAAGACAGGAAGGATGAACTGCCTTGTTGAGGTGCCAGGTGCCACTGATGGCAGATAGGACACCTGTCCTGAACAGGGTTTAAGCTGAGAGTGACAGATCCCTAACTCTCGTATCACTTGTCCCAGAGTGTGGGTAGAAGACACTAAAATGGGTATGTTTTGTCCCATTTGTGGTCTTTTACAGAGTATTTGTATATTTGAGAAAAGAGTCAGGGTGTTACTAAAAATGCTGATCCATACTTAGTCCTCAGCCCTGCAACCATCACATATGTGACCAGGTCCAAATATTTATAAGGAACCCCTACATTTGTATGACACAACTTGAGCTTGTAACTTCGTGGATATAGCAGATATAGTCATGTACGGCTGCAAGCCCTTCAACTACTCAGCTGCCTATTTGAGTAAGCTTGACATCTAAATGTTTTCATAATTTGTTTCAGAACAGATCACTAATGTATAACCAGAAGTTGTGTTAAGACCTCTGTCGAAATGCAGCTGACAGCCATTAGTCAGCTACAGGATGAAACCTTATAAAACCTAAAGTCTCAGTCAGCTACCAAAATTTGTAACAGAGGTTCACCTCTGAACAATACAGTGGAAAGGCACAAAGGATCTAACTGAAGTACACTCTGTGCACTGGCACAGTGCTACATGAAGGAATTCTGCTTTCAGGCAGAAAGGGTGTAGAAAAATGGCTGGTAGCAAACATCGACCAGAAGGTGGCATTAGACACATTAAGTTTTTGATATTCAAAGCTGCACTCACCCTACATGCAGCTGCTCTCCTGAATACCTAAGAACACCTTTGTCTTCTTTTTTCCAGCCCTTTATTGTTACAATAATCGAAAATGTTCTGCATACCCTCTGGGAATGAGTGGAGATGCTACATATTATCACAAAATAAAGATGCCTACAAATTCTGCAGTAATTGGGCTAATTCTATGTGAAAACCACTGTTAAGCACATATCAAGACATTATTTAGGAATCCTCTCCCTTTTTAATAAAGAAGTTCTTCTAGGTCATTCCTTTCCTCTCCACCAAATGACAGCAGTTCCCAGCCACTTGCCCCATAAGCTTCAGGATGAGATGCTGGCAAGCACCACACAGAAGGCACTGATAAAATGGATGAAGGCAATACCTCACTGCTCCATCACTGCTTCTACATTACTTTCCCCCCCAAGAAATCCAAACAGTATCTCCTTCATGGCAACGCAGACAAATTGCATTACTGAGCTGGCTCAAGATCTTTATTCCTAGCAAGATTAATTTGTAATTGCTTTAAGCCTAATTAAAATTAAGATCATATTAAAGGTTCACTACTACACTTGATCATCGCAAAGGAGATTATACATTCAAATAGCATTGGGGATCAGGGATAATGCAGCGCTGAATGGATGTGGCATTTTTATCAATACTAAAAATTTGTTCTTTGTGCTTTAAATTACTGACTGCTGCAACCTTACAAAGTGCTGAATGTGAAACTAATGATTTGCTTTCGGAGTATGACTATGAGCTAATGTAGTGCAAACAGTGAAGGTTGATCACAGATTCCCTATTTGCATCTGTACCAACTGCAGAGCATACACTTCCAGCTGATGGGTATCATGCTCTTCTTGGAAGCTAACCATCCTGTCCCACTCTGCCTCCTCAAAATTAACTTAATTAGCAAAAATCCATTCTTTAAAGTGTTGAAGGCAGCTGGGTTTGCCAGTTAGGGATAAGGGAACACTCGTACAAGCTGTTGAGCTGGCAGGTCAAAAGAGGAGACAGTATCTGGTAGGAGGATGGCAAAAGGGCTCCAGAAGCAGCAGCTCCACTGTCGGAGCAATGACCATTGCAAGGCTCCTTCGGAAGGGCCTGACAGTTTGAGATGCGCAGCAGCGCGTCACAGGGACACGCACGGCTGAACAAATGAAAAAGCGTAAGTCAGACTCCTAATACAGACCTTGCTGATTAAATAAAGAAGGACACTATTTACAGCAGGAGACTGGGAATCAAGGGTCCTGAGCCCTGCTCTCACTCTGCTGCTGACTGCCTGTGTGACTGTAAGCCAGGCACTTACAGTTGAACCTTCTCAATAAAGCAGGATTAGTAATATCCTCACAGCCCTGTAAAGCACCATGAAACCTCTGGATGGTGTGCGCTCTAAATTCAAGTATCATCATTATAGTATTTATTAAAGCAAGATGAGGCTACTCACTACCAAAATATGAGTTCCTTTGTTAGCTCTATATACTCATTAACTAAAATACATTTTGTGGAACATATTGCTGTCAGAGTAGACAGGTCAGAGTTCAAGAAAGTTCTGATGTAGGCAGATTTGAGGTGGTTGCAAGAAAGGTGGTTGTATGGAATCAGGCCAACTGATTGAACTAGCTCTCCAAATGTCTGCAGTTTTTGTACAAGAAAGTCTAGGCAAATAACTGTCAGCAAAGAAAGTTCCTGTGCTGAGAGCAATCTATAAAGTCTGAATGCGGAGTGAAGGAAGAGGAAAGTTCCACAGTCAATTTGTTAAGATTTCCTAGCCCTTAATTAGCCAGTTAAATACAGTCATAAGTAATGTAAAGCTTGTATGTAACTGGTACCTGTCCTGGACTGAGTGTAACAACATGGGCTGTTGAGTTCCTAAACTCGGGAAAGCGTCTCAGATCAGGGTTGGCAATGTTGACTTTGCTGAATATGCTGGATTCCTCGTAAGGGATCCTCGTAGGATAAAGGAAACTGGTGTCACCAGGTGGGAAGAGGTGCCATCTCTTCCTGAAAATAGAGAGAAGATAAAAATGTATTCAGTGCATGTCACTTGCAGCAAAGAACTAAAGGCAGTAGCAAGGTTTTCAATAAAACATAAATCTGCCTCGCTGTGTGAATTTCCTACGCAGTGAGAACACAGCCAGTGCTTACAGGCTGTCTCCTGAAAGTGTTTTTAAAATATTCCACTTTTTAATTTTTTAACTGAAAAGACTTACAGCTTCTCACCAATAATTTTAAAAAGGCAGAGAAAATAAAATTTAAAAAACCTCTCCCATCTGGTTTCTCCTTCCTGCTTTTTACATGCAGCATTTACAGATGCTCAGAGCATTAAAAATTGCTCTATAAACTAGAGGAAATAGTTTTGTTACGGACAATGTACTTTTGTTCACTGAATGAAAAGCTTTCAAAATCCGTATTTGTTTTGAAAGGAGGGCATCGTGTGTTTAGGAGGGCAGCAGTAAAAAGGTATAGACATTATCTTCTGTTTCCTGACGTACTTACATGGCTGTTAGTCATGAACCCCCTATTCTTAGTAAAAATCACCTTGATGTTCTCATGCCAAAGATGGCATAAATGAAAACCAGACAAATCCACAGGCATAAGCATCCTTAAACATCTGTATTTTTTGTGTTATCAGTACCACATGATGAAAATGTGGCTTGTTGTGCATTTAGGAACTTACTGGTGTGACTAAATGCCAGATGGAGCAGGACAGGGTTGTTCTGCTCGTGAGGGCATTCATGTACCAGGTTGCTCTCTACATGCCTCTCTATATGCCTGAAGAAGCACATGAATGCACCACAGTGCAAGGCCAAGCAGACCTGAGACCAGACTTTGTCCTCAGGAGCTTTTGTCTCTATTTCACTTACATAGACCAGACCAAAGGGAAAAAAAAGAACATGACAGAACTGGTGGTGCCAGTTTTATGGGTATTATAAATTAAATATCTTAGCAGGTACATATGGTATTTAGAAAGAGAAGTTTTATATGGCAGTACTTTAGGTGATAGAAATAACCAGGAGGAATACACAAAGAGAATTTATTACATTTAAGAGGTGCCAGACAAACAGTACAACATGACCAATGTAAAAAAAAGTAAAGGCAGCACTTTACAGCACAGCTGGACAGCTTGTGTGGCTCTCCTCTTTGTTTTGGACTCTAGCAAGGGCTTTTCTTTGTGTCCTTTCCCTTGGCACTCGCTTCTTGAATTTTGTCTACTGCTTCTGGTTGTCAATTCTAAGTCACAGATCTGAAAATGCGAGCAAAGCAACCAAATGGCACAAAACCAGAAGAGACAGGAACAGAAGAGATAGGAATAGCAGGATAGTCAGAACTACAGAGACCAGCACAGATGCAAGTGCCATAGGCTGCTGATATTTCTTAGTAACTACCAAAGCAACTGCTGGATGCAAGCACAAAACCACTTCTCCCAAAACACAAGCCTTATTGCAACTTTATTTTGCCCTCCAAGCTAGATCCTCTGAGGGGGCAGAGAACAACTAGGTTAGGAGGCTCAGGGTTAATCCTGCAGGCTCCTGACGAAGCAATATCATAAAGCAAAAAATTAAGAAGCCTGAGGGATGCAAGGAGGAAATTCAAGATAGCAACAAAGGGCTAAGGAGTCGTCCCTGGCTTTCCTGCAAAGGCAAATCTATTTAAGTTTAGCATAAGCTTATATTCTGTTACAAAGCCTGTCTTGTTTTTGAGTCTCAAAAGGGAATCTTTCTGCTCTGAAGAAGCACAGGATTCACAGGCTTGTGGAAGTTTGCAATCTATTTAAAGGCTTTGCTCTGAAGAGGAAAACAACTTTGTCTTTTCAGACTGTGCAAAGACTTTGGATTTCTTTCCCTGAGAGGAAAAAGGATTTTGTTCTCCTTGAGGGGGAGAAGGTGCCTTGGGAAGGTGGACAAAACTGCTACGTGATGCTGGAACTCTGGCTTGTGTTCAACATCTGAAGGTAGAGATCAAAGAGGCTTGGCAGGTATTGTGTCTGCTACACCACTGTACTTATTTAGTACACCCAGTATTTAAGTGGATCCTTAGAAGATATTTAGGCATTTAAGTCTCATGGTTTTCAATGAGATTTCTGGCTCCTGAATACACTGAAGTGTCTGGACTTCAATGCACAATGCTACTGATGTGACTGAAGTCTACAGGACTGGCTGCAGCACAGAAGTGCTGAGGGAGGCTTCCAGAGCGTTTCTGCTGCACATCCACTCAAGGACCTCAAGGCTGTTTACAAACATGAATGAAAACCCTAGAGTTACCCTTCCTAGGGATAAGATGACAAATTCATTTACCTCAGGCCTTAAAGCCAAGTCAGCATGTGGCACTGCCCAGTTAGAAGGCAACACATCTGACTTCCAATCCTTCACCTTAATCACACCACCACCACCACAATTTTACCGTTCTATAAAATGTCAGAGTAATTAATCCCATTGAAAGTCCACTAGCAAATTACTCCTTCCACTCTATACTATCAAACCTAAAAACCATGTACAACTTGTTCTGTTACTCTAGCACTACTATAGCAATAATAGGTAACAACCCAAAAACAGAAAGGCTAACACCAGCCCTGAGGCCAATATGCAAGGAAAGGAGAAAAAAAAAGAATGGGGAAAAAAAAAAAGACTGCATGCAAACAGGCAGAAATATACAGCAACAGCCACATGCTCCAAATTATTTTGGAGACTCAAATGTCCCTTTCAACTTTGCTCACAGCTGGCTGCTCCCGTCCTGATGGTCCCCTTTTAAATTAATTCTAGCAGGCTATTAGAGGCTCTTGCACAGAGAATATTGTAAAAGTCTAAAGTAGTTTATTTCCATTTTGTTTTGGGGTGTTTTATTTTTAACTCTTTTATCTCCTAATTCCAAACGCCTGAATTCGTAACTACTTGGAAGATTAAAGTGTTTATAATTGGGCCATATAACACACAGACCAGAAAATAAAATTGTGTTAACTCCATGATCCAGTCAAACCAACTCCCTGAAGTTCTGCCATTTCCTGTAGAGCAGTTAGGATGCTCTTCAATCATCAAGGACTCGGAAAACTAAAATAACCAGGACCTAGAATTAATACTAGAAGAGTCCAAAACTAACTTTATGCACAGTATAAAGTTAGTATATCTCCCCTGCATTTGATGTATGTATGTGCACTTGTTACCTTCCTTGTACTTGCAACACTAAGTTGCAGCCATAGGAGTCCAAATGGCAGGGGGTGTTTGCTCCTTCAGAACCAATCCACAGTGTGCTCTCTTTTCCACTTCTTCCAGGAAAACCAAAGTCAGACCACCTTACATCCTACAGTGACAAAAAGGTTATTTATGTAAGCTGTTGAACTGATTCACATCCTATCCTTAGTTCTGAGAGTCTCCTGTCTTCTTCCACTGCTCACTCACTCTTTATCCACCGCAGCTGTTTTTCCTTAGCTGGGTTCTGGAGCATGCATAGTCTGTTCCCCTTCCTCTAAAACTCTCATCCCCGCCTTTCGTATCACTCAATTTACTCCTTTGTTCTACAGAGGGATTGCCCAAATTCTCATGCCCACATGGGGCTTCTTTTCCTTTTCAAACCCTCTTTTTTAATCTTTCTCCACTCTTAACCATCCACCCAAAATCAGGATTGCATTTAGAAAAATTCTTATATATGGCATTTAAAAACAGAATGAAAGAAGGAAAGAGAAATCCCTATTCCCTTTTCAAACAATTGATAACGCATGTGGAATTTTTGCTCTCTTTGCTCCTATCTCAGCTTTCTCCACATAGTCTGGGAACACAGACTTTACCCCATCTGTGACCCAGTGTTATGCTGGGATTTTGAAGTTTCTTATTATTTAATGGACACTTTTGCAACTGCAAAGGCAGTGATCTTAAAACAACCTGATGACAGGGTGAGAAAGGGCAGAACAGGTGTGCATGTATTATGAACACAGTCCTGGATCTTTCCAGTCCATTGATCCTCCCACAAGCAATCCCTTGGGGATGGCAGTTGGAAAGAGGCACAGTGAGGCATTTTTCAGACAGTCCAAGGGTTTTGCAGAGTGGTTCTGTATAGCTTGGATAAACCTTTCCCATGTATCTACAGCTCGCCCTGCCACCTGCAGGGCCTGATCATTTGTTTACTGGAAAGCACTTGAGGGATACTGGCCAGAGATACTGGTGCCTTTTGGCTGGAGCCCCAGACTGAGCCTTAGGAAACAGAGATTAAATTTCTGGCTTCCTGATGGTCTTGGGCAAATTCCTTCATCTCTGAGTTTTATTTTTTCCATCTTGAAAAGGAAGATAATGGTATTTGTTCCATTTCAGTAAAGCACTTTGGGGTCATTCACATCCTCAAACTTTAGGAACCTAATTTAAGTTTGGCTCTTGTTCTAGTCAAAGCACTCTCAATCATGCCTTGGAAAAGCCTCTCTCCTTCTGCTGTCTATGAAGAGAAAACAGGAGTGTAGAAGTCCTAATTTAAGTATGTAAGCTTGCTGCTTGCGGACAGGTGGACGACTATCCTTTTTTGAGATCTATGGATGAGGAAAACTACAGCTAGACATTGTAAGGACGACTTCACCATGACTCTGTGTCAGGAAACCCTCAAAATGAATGATAGCCTTCCCAAAAATGAGGTGTTGCTAAAGATTCTGAATTTCAGAGTTACTGATTTTAAAGATATCATTTGAAAAAAAATGCAGAAGTGTAATATAAACATTTGTCAAGACAGCAAGAGATCAAAAAGAAAGTTACTCCTATAGATTTCAGCAGGCATAAAATTTGAAATTCCATACCACCATTTCAGTGAAAAAGTTAAGCATAACACCATTTCTACACTTTAATCTCACACCTAAACAGTTTTTATATTTTGTTACAATTTAAGTGAAAAGAAAGCACACATAATCAATATTAGATTTAAAAGAACTTTTTGAAAATGCTGCTGCTGTAGTAAATAGTTGAAGCGATTATGGGTAAAATAGTTTTTAACCAATGAACTGAAAAGGAACTGGTAGTATTACTGAAATCTTGTCACACTGGGTTCCTTTTCTACAATAAAAAGCCACAGTAAGAAGAAATGCACTAAAAGGTGTTCCAACCATAACAGATGGCACATTACTTGTGATATATATTTATTTCATTTGCTGCTTATAATGAAGTTAATCTGTACCCGTATGTCACTTTAAAAGGTCTCATTTCTATTTAAACTTCATGCATGTATCTTGCTCCTGATTTATATCTCAAATTCTGTAATGAAATATCAACTGAACAAAAAATGTAAGATGCTAGATATTGCTCATAGATTAGAATAATGGAATCATTACCTTAGCCCACACAACTGTAAATGATAAACAGTGCAATCTAAATTTCAAACAACTTCTAAATGGCCCTATTAATCACTATAAATAACAGTGCAGTTGGCCTTCTTTTCCCCTTCAAATAACCTTACGTAAATCTAAATAAAATCTAGAAAGAAAAAAAGGGGTTATCATCAAATTCACACAAGAATGGAAGAGAATTTCTACAAAGAACTCTTTTGGCTGGTATAAATTGTGTAGCAGTGTTTCAAACGCCATATGAGTCTGGAACTGATGGATGCATTTCTCTCCCATGCCTGTGAAAATGGCAGATGACACACACCATATTTGCTTGCATAACACCACCAATTTTTTCCTTCCCAGATTCTGCTTTTCAAAAAATTCCATGGCATAACCATTACGTGTGTCTATTCTAAAACTGCAGTGCAATCTGTTGCGTGTTAGGTCAGGTGATCAGGTTGTGGCATGACACCTGCACAGAAATACAACTCCTGGAGCCTCAACTTTGTTCTTAAATGGGGGCAAGGGAAAAAGGAGGTAGGAAAATGGTTGTTTCCTTCAAGTGTGTTTTATTGACTGAAGGAAGCAGCAGGCTATTCAGGTCTTCTGACCTGATACTGGTTTGTGCCAGAAGACACGTGGAAATGCTGTCTGTGGAGGCAGAAAAAGAGAGTACCAAGACAGGACCACAGATAGAGAAAGTTATGCAAAGATCTAGGGAAGCCTGCAACATCCCTGGAGCTCCCAGCTTAGTTCAAACAACACAAACCAGCCCAAGGTTATGTGATCCTCGTTATGTTTCAGTGTGCTCAGGAAGGGAAGGGGGAAATGAAGGTAAGATGATCCCTGTGTCCAATCCTTACCTTCCGACCCACAGAACAACGGGAAAGTCTGAAAAGTCTGAAAGTCTGCAAAAAGACTGACCACTGAAAACCACCAATTTTACTGGCACAAAAGAATAAAATACATATAAGGAGCATGGGAAATGCTTTCTGAGGAAATAATTAATTTGAGGGGGTTTATCAGTTCATACTCATTGTCCTACCAGTGATACAGTGCTCTTGCAGGGAGTTATGATTCCATTTTCACCTTTTAAAGTATAGAAATGAATAAGGCTTTACTTACTCTTTCTTTGTATCTTTTGAAGAAGTACACCTTTTGTATAGCTATCCTTAATTTTTCCCTCTTACAATTTGCAAGGAGAAATAACAGGAATGTTGATGAAGTGAGACATTGAAATAGGAGACAGGCACAGAGAAAATAAAAGGAAATACCTTGGGTAGTTGTCCTACTATGTATGGTAATGACCATAAATTACGTCCTTCCATGGGCAGGTTACTTCCTGTATTTTATTGCCTCCACAGAAGCTCTCCTCCTCACAAACAGTTAATCTAATTATACTATGGGAAGGAGATGTGCTACTTAAGAAAATGAGCCACAAGGCAAAAACATGGAGCAAAGCCATGTTACAGCCTTGTTACTACATGGGAATACATGCCATCAATCCTCCCTCCTGAGTGGAGCTGTTAATTTGGGCACCATTTGGGTGCAAGGTGAACCTGGCCTAAATGGGAAGGAGAGTGCTGCCAACCTCGTAGTTCTTTTTGTCACTTGGGGTGTTGTTTCTAAACTTATAAGGAGGCCCAGAATTTTAGATGGCTGTTACTTGGCAGATTTCAGTAAGCCTGAGAGCCAGTAGCTTTTATTTCAAAATTTAAAGTGGCCAAAGAAGCAGAGAGACATAGCAGTTTTCAGATAGAGGTTTCAGAAGCTACATTAGATAACTTGCAATGGTTCAACTAGGAAGAGATAATATTAATGTTTTACCTGGAAAATTTCTGGCTTGTCTTCAAATATTCTGGCAATGTATTTGTAGTCAGCATAAGCCCAGTATTTGGAGTAATCATAACAACTGAATGGTCCAGAGAGACAAGAAGGCTGCCCACAACTCCAAGCCAAAAACTCCTCAAGTGTAGCTTCCACATAGCTACAACTGGTTTCAAACTGGGGAACTAGAGCAACAAAAGAAAAATCAAATATTACATGAGCATTGAGCATAGAACCAGTAAAAATGTTAATATAGTTTCTCTCTCAGCCCTGGTCAAATGCAACATGAGATATGAAGCCAGACTAGGTAGCTTGACTCTGGTCAATAAACGGTTCTCATGACCCAACTCATAAGTAAAGTCTAAGACTATTGCTTTTTCATTAAGGTTTAATTGAACGGCTGTTACCTTGAACTTGCTGTGAGACAAAAGCAGACCAATACTTAGTGTTGTTCTTCAGCACAGTAACTCAATCATACACCCAAGTTCGCCAAACAACTTTGCTTCATCTCCGTTCCTAAGTGTGAGTTGTACATGCGCATGTCAAGTATTTATGTATCCTTTATTTTGTTGCCATAGATTTATGCAGATGGACATGTTCATCTTACCCTTTCCCAAAAGCAGTAACCAAACCAGTGTGGTCATGCATAGAAAGTGAGTAATGGAACCAGGCACATGCTGCCAATGATCCATCTAAAATGCTGTGTGCCCTTATTTTTCATTTGGGACTGACAAAAGCATATTGCAGTGTTCCTTGGCACACACAAAAAGTGTTTACCAGCAGGGTTTTGCTCCCAGCATGCTTTGGTCAGGCTGACTGATACAGCCTTTCAGCTCAAGGTCAGGTCACTTGGAAAGTCTGCAAGATAACCCACATCACAGCATACTTTAATTGCAGTTAATCAGATATCTTCATTTCCTGCTGCCACTAATCGTGCCATCTTCGAAGAGACTTATCCAGTGTTTAAAAAAATTATTACTTTACTATAACTACTACTGGGGAAAAATTACTGCAGTCTGCATGAATGACAACGACAGAGCTGCAATTTAACCTTGTGTAACTTGCAAAGAGCTGCACAGAAATGGGATCCTTTCACTGTTGCGCAGCAGCAGCTCTTCGTTCTTTACCACTTTCATTTTGTTACTGCAGCAATTCTCACAGAGTTTCACACAGCTTTTACAAACCTTTATCACTATTATTTTGCTATTTTCCATTGTAGTAGCATAGGTAGTGGTTTCCTTCCCACAACTATCAAATCATTAACTAAAAATGTCAGATAAGCCTTGTTATTTAGCAGCCTGTAACCTGGGTCTGTGCAGTGGACTGCATACCCTACGGGCTCCCTAACTAAGGACTGCACTCAAGACATATAAATCACTTGCAATTCACAAAATCACAACCAAAATCCTCTATATTAGATCCCATATCTGTGTTGTAGTCCCTCTCCTGGTACCCAGTTATTAATGGAATGTATATCATTTTACTAAAAGGTGGTCCGACAGAAAAATTAAACAAAAGATACAAGCATTACTGAGGGTGCCTCAATATCTGTATTACTTTCATGAGCACAAAGAGTGCTTAGGACATAGCCTATTTTCCAAGACAACTCAGAAGCAAATGTTTTTAAGGCAAGAAATACACTCTTTCTACCTCACAGCATATTTCACTCTGAGTTTCATTTAAAAAAAATCCAACTATGAAAGGCAAGTCTATCTTGTAGAACACAATTTCCTCAGGGCAGGGTTCTTGGTTTGATTTATACCTTGTTCAGTACCAAGGTGTGGGTGCTTATGGAAAAATAAATAGTAATAAAAAAACATATTTGGGCAATCTAGACAGTTAGCTTAGATGAGTTTGTAGGCTGCAACAAGGGTGAAAATGTTAGCAATGAGCAACTGAAAGCAAGAACATTATTAACCAGTTTGCTAATACTTAATGACTAAAAGCTGAAGGTGTTTTGTAATTGACAAATTGCAGATTAAGCCATGCAAGTCTAAAGTAGGCTGCCTGTTCTTTCTGATGACTTGGTACCTGAAGGCATAACAGTCCTCCTCTCTCCCCTAACACCACAGACTGAAACTGGAGGGAAGGAGAGAGGGAAAAAATGGGCTTTGGAGAAGCAACTCTCCTCCTTAGTTAAGGTCTGGTTCTGACAGTTGCCAAAATCTGTTTTTCTCAGAATATTTGCAATGTGTACCAAGGAAAATGCAGAAAAAAAAGGTGTAATAACCTTAGAAAACACCTAAAGCTCCATTAGGAATGCAAGTGAATTGTCTTCTCCGTTTCTTTAAAAAAAACCAAACCCGTATTCACAGCTGCTGGGCAATTAAACAAATAATCCAAGCAAGGAATAGCCATTTCATACAAAGCACAGGCATACTCACAAATAAAATAACTGGCCATGCACATCCAACTCCAATAACCACTTCAGAGCTCAGCTTTATGCAACATTTAATCAGTGTACAGTATTTGTACTGTATTTTCAGCCTCCTATTCAGCTACTGATTCTATAGCCTCCTTTGCAGTCTCTATATCAAACCTGAGAGACCTGAATTCTTTTGCCATGCTTAGTGGTAAAACCTCTTGGCAAGATGGTCAAGTTGCAGCCCTTTCCTATCCAACTGGGTACCTGACAGCATCAGCTCTATCCAACATCAGTAAGAGAAACATCCTCCAGAGATCTTGTGACTCAGAAACTGATCAGCATGACAACTTCTTGTTCTCTCCAGCTTCTTCACAGTAACTCACTGTCAATTCATTTTACTATGCAACCACCAAAAATGGTCAAAACAAGAAATGGCTGCATACAGAAGTCAGTTTTGTGTAAACTTTCTTCTTTGTGCTGGTGTGCTCCAGGTAGCTATCAGATAGAAGGGCTATAATGCTGCATTTTCTCTGTCAGAAACAAGACCTCTGTAGTGTTTGCCTATCCTTTATCCCACATCAGAAAAATAAATCTTTTATGGCTGGAACCAGATGGGTAGGGATTTCCTGATTAATAGCAGCTTCATTGTTCCTGTAATGAACTCTGGTACTCTCTTTGAAGGTATCTTTGTCAATGCTTAGTCCTCTGATTGTATTTTTTCCCCTTCTTATGGACAAACTGTTTAACTTGTGTAATCAGACAGAATGCTATCAAACACACATTTAGGTACAAATAATATACACAAATAATACTGCTAGCTCTCATATTTTTCCATGTTTCAAGTGTGCCATCCACATCCATATGCCTCAGGAAGTTACAAACTAGTAAGAAAAGCAAATACAAAATCCATGCAACTCCTACCAAATTGCCTCATTTGCAATGCTCACTTTTGTACATTAAGGAATTTTCAGCTTGGGAAACCCATCTAGGCTGCAGATGTGGCACTAGAGAAAGATGAGTTGCTGTAGTAAGAGCTCCAAATAATTCTGAGCCTTCCAGATGAACCTCACAGCTCAAATAACCTCAGAAACTCTGAAGCTGCCATTTCAGAGTGTTGCCAAAATGTGCTTTTAAGCAGGAGAGTGGATTTTTTCTTCTACACTTCCAACTCTGTAGCAGGACTGGTCCCACCTAGCCTTATGGCAATAAACCTATTGTCGACATGGAAGGAATATTCAGAGAGAGATCAATTCAATTTTAGTTGTATTCTAAAATACAAATTCTGCTCCCTCTCTAACCACAACTGGCTCTGTTTCACCTAGGAAAGTTAGCAGGAGCAGTAAGAAGAGAGGCCCTCATTAAAAGTAGTTTTAAGCATGCAAGAGTGAGATCAACCACCTTCCAGATGACAGTGGCACACAGAATGTATTACATTATTTCAGACTCTGAGATGGCTTGGATAATGGCTTCCCTAATATATTCTTACACTGCAAATTTTTTATAGCATCACAGGTCTCATTCAGTTACAATATAACCCCTGAAGGCTGCACCCACCTCCTTGAAGACAATTCTAGCCCACATTACATATAATGGAGATTCCTGGAGACAAAATGATTGCTGCATAGGGATAAATGCCTTTAGGAAAAAGCAAAATGCAGATAGATGCTTCAAGATATAAATGTCAATTTAAATCCACTCTGTATCTCTAGTGACTACAAGTTATTGTCAAGTGATAATTCGTATCTACTTAGTTGGTAGCATCAATCTGTGACTCAGCTACATAACACTCCATCAGTTCCATCAGAAACTCTGCCAGTTGTCACATCCATCTGGCTCTCAAAAAGTGCCTACTAATTAATGGAGAGCAGCACCAAAACTATTCTTTTACCTGGTAGGCCTTGCATGTTACAACTGAGATATATTAACAAGGTATCAAGGAAAGTGTCATTCACACATACATACATACATACATACATACATATATATATGTATACATATATATATATACACTACACCTTCTCTATTAGCAGTGGGATGCATTTCACACATAGTGCAAGAACTGGGTGGTACCTCATTGAGCTACAGAGATATTGTTATGAAGATGTGTACCAAGGTTTTAATTCTACACCTCAGTTTTCCTATCTGTAGAAAGTGAGTAAATAATATCTGTTCCCCCCAGGAACAGCACAGAAATCATTAATCCATGCTGGTAAAATGCTTTGAAATCCTAACATGTCAAGCATTTTCCCTCTAACACTTCTGTTTCATCACTTCTCTTGCAAAAGTTGAACATGAAATAACATGGTTGTGATGCTGTGAAGAAAGCAAATTTCACAGTGTTAAGTAAGATAGTATGATGTAATCCTACCACTTTCACTGGAACTGGCAGAACCTCATCTGGAGTCTTTATGCAGACTCCACATTCCAAGAAAGAAGAACTCCAACTGAGAAAGGTTAGAAGACTACAGAAAGAATAGCTGCGTGGGGTCTAAAAGACCATGATATATTAAATATTTTTAAAGTAGATTTTTCTGGCCTAAGGGTTAAAAAAAAATCCTAGAAGTAGTCAAGATACTTTATAGGCAAAAGGGAGAAAGTGTATGGCAAAATGTATTTTGGTATGTCTTTGGGACAGCAAAGGATGTAAAGGGCAGGAATAAAGCACTGCATAACCTTTCAAGTGGATAGCAGATTGCCACCTTGGAACGTTTCCTGTATCTTCCCGCCATGGTATGAAACTCTGCCCATGGACACACTATTGTGTGGCTAGAGAAAGAGATGAAGTTGTAGTATTTAAAATCAAGTTGGAAAATTGTCTTTATCCCATGGCATGTGAGGGTTAGCAGTGAAATTATTGCACTGGTGTTGAATTATTTTCTTCATGCTTTATACTTCCATCATGTCTTTCATCACAGGACGTTAAAGTACTGAAAACCACCCAAGTCTTAAAAACCTCTGGAGGAAGGTGAGAATTACCACCATTACAGATAAAAACCCCAAATCAGGCAAATTACTTGGTTCATTCCTTAAAACAGCCAGGCTTATGGATATGGAAGCTCAACTCACGTGAACAATCTAATCGTGTGTAAGACCAGGACCAAACTCACACACTACAAAGCAAAGAAGAAAAACTGAGAGGCTTGATTCTTAAATGCTGGTGTTACCCACCAGACTTCCCACTAAGAATAAGCATATGAGAAAGAGAAGGGGGAGTTCTGCTGCTGGCCAAATCCCATGTCCTAAAAACAAAGCCTACAATGAAAAGCAATACATTAGAGAAAGAACAGGTATAATGAAAAGGCAGATAACTGCAGGACCCAAAAAAGAGACTTGTGACATTAATGCCTGTCCAGCTCATTCTCACCTAAATCCACCGTTTTCAGGCCCAGCCTAAACTGGATTGTCCTTCCCTCCAACACAGCAGAAAGGTATTTCACATTCCAGTGCAGGGCTGGCCAGTCGCCAGCCATGTTACAGAAGACTGCAGGTTGCTCTAGAGACATCACAATTTCCTTGGTTTTCTCAGGAGTAAATGGTTTGACATCTTCACCTATAAAGAAAAAAAAACAGATGGAGAGAGATGATTTATCACACATGAAGTGTTACCTACCATCTTCCATGGGACAGAAAACATTAAGAACTAAGACCTCCTTTGTTTATGACTGATCGTTTTATTACATTTGTAGTTTTTTTTTAAATCAAAGTTGTTCTGCAAGCACTGGAAGAACTAAATTAAAGTTTAAAGTGGTGTATTAGCACATAAAATGTAAAGCAAAAAATACAAATAGGCACATGCTTAGAATTTTCACTCGTATCTTAGGCAATAAAGCACTGTAGCCAAACTGCTCAGAAATAGGCTAACAATAAAATAAACTTGCAAATAACGTCCAGAGTTTAGAGAACATAAATTTCATGAGTAACAGTCTTTCTGCATGGGATTCTTTCCAAAATTGCAGTGCATTGTCACAGATAACAAACCAGCTCCCCATGCGTTCACTTTAAACCAAGAAACAATAGCACAACCAACCAGCAGGTATTTTTGAAGTGTTTTAAAGTTTCATCAACAGAATTTTAGAAAAAGGAAATTGTACCAATCCAAGAACCAAACTAACCCAAGATTTCCATTTATTACTTTGCTGTTTAGAGATTTATATGCCCCACTGAAACTGTCATGCTGAAATGCTGGCAATCTTGAATTAACTCAGAACTTTCAGAAAAACTTTTCTTTAGGAACATCTTCAGAAGGAAAATCTGGGGCTTTTTAAAGGGAATAACATCTCCATAGAGCTGAAGAGGTGGCCTTCAGCTTCAGATCATAAAAGAATCCATTCATTATTTTAACCTCTACTGAAGTTAACTCACCCAGAATTTGTATCTGTAAACTGGCTAAGATTTAAAATACTGAATTGATACACACGGCTCCCCGTGACTTCCAGCAGTTTATTTAAAATAAACAAACCAATTCAATCACCGTATTTAGGAGTCAAATGATGGTCTGGCACGCACAATGAGTTAATTAAATGCAGGCCAAGAAAATTTCCTTCACTGCTGGGTGCTAATTTTGCCTGTCACTCCTCCCCATGCGTGGGAGATAGCAGAGAACCAGCCAGTCACACATGGGGCAACCCTGTGGTGCCAGCTGGGGGAAACACAGAAGATGAACCACTAGGAAAAATGTCACTGAGAAAAGTTCTTCAGGATTAATTCAAATGCAACAAAAATACAAAATAAATCTATGAATGCTGGAGTGGGAATGGCAGGAATAAGAGGAGTCCTGTGCATGCTGTGTGCTGTATCTGGTGACTTTTTTGAGTCCCCCTTCTTTTGACAGGGTTTGTACTCCCACATAGCTGTGCTTTTTAGTTTTCTAAATTAAGCTCCTATCTTCACACAAACTCAGTGGGAGGTATTGGGGCTGGGGTTTCCTACAGTCAGTGGCTCTCTTCTTCCACAGACTTCCAGGGAAACCAAATCCCTCACTTTTCACTCATGAAAACTCCATTGTGAAGCTTTAAAACTAAAGACCTCTGGTATTTTATCTTAATGGAACATAACATTTTTAAATGGCTTCTCTTTCCTAAGGCAAATGACAGGAGGGAGCTTGGATTTTGGTTTGTTTTCCACATTTCCTCTCATACGCAGAGCAACACTTGACAGGATGGTGTTGCTGTGACACAGAGATGTCTCTGACACTTGGCCTTCAGTCTCACACTCCAGCAACTTACACAACCAGGACATAAGGAGGCCTCACGGGGACCGTATGTCTTACCATATGGTCTTTCCTAGCCCTGGGAGGATGCTCTGGGGCTTTCCAAGGAAGAGGTTAGCATACCTAGAGGGAGCGAGTCCAGAGAAGGCTGAAAGACCATCTGCAGACACAAGGGCACGTGCTGGTGCAGCTACCAGGAGCTGGCTGCAGGCTTGCTAAGAGGTTAGAGCTCAGCATGTTTTTTCACAGAGGTTCTGTTCAAGAGCTAAGGCAAGACTTGATCCAGATCTGAACACTCCCGGGGGTTTATAAAACTTCTGTCTTTCACCAGTGCAATTATAAAGTCATACAGAGGTGGCTTTCACCATGTGGGAGCTGGCAGGTCTCAACGACCTTTCAGATTTTCCAGCTCATAAAAATGAAATTACTTCTGCTTAGGCCATGTTTATCACGGCATGGCTGTCTTTTCAACTACTCAGGGTTTTTTGCGTTAAGGGCAGTACATTTAAGTATTTTACAGATTGTAAACCCAAACAAATGCAAGAAACTGGTGACTCTTTTTCGGAGGATTTTGTAAAGCTGACTTTCATTGCAAAAGCTTCAGGTTTATCCTGTAACTTCAGTCAACAGTTGGGATGTGCTACGAAAGCAGAAATTGTACTGGAAGAGACAGGAAGGCTCTTTGAAGCCAACTGTTGATTCTGTGTGGCTTTCTAATGCAATTTCCACATGCACACCATGCTTTTGCAAGGTGTGGTTTTAACCACAGTGCATACACACACAGTGGGAAGCTCAGAGCTCAGGCTACTGGGAGAGTACACCAATGCCAAACAAAAAACCACACTTGGGCTAAACAGCCTCTCCTCTACTGAATGACTGTCATGTCACCATGTTCAGTTGTAAACATATTTCCCTACAAAATTAAGAAACAGTGAAAGAGGACAATCTATCTTATTAAGATGCTAATAATTCCTATATTCAAATAGAATTAACATCATTGTTAAATAAGTATATATCTTCTCCTGAAACAGATAATCACATAGAATACATATAATGCACAGTGATGTTTGAAATGTTTAGAAAATTTAAAGACTTAAATAAATATACATTAGGGGTTTTTACAAAGACAAACGGAGATTCTTGCTAGATCTGGGTGAAGAATCTGTGTTTTGATTCACTGTTATGTATTCCTTGGTGAGAATGGAGTCATCTAAACATAATTCTTTCCCTATAACACCTGTCATGCATATCTAAGTGCCTGCTAAAAAAAAGACACATGATAGAAGGTAAATATCATATACTACAGCAAATAGATATTATAATAATTTGGAGAACCCTGCTCAAGACCAACAGAGATTTCTGATGGAACTATATGCTGTAGCAGTGGGAAAAAGTAATTAAGAAGAGATATCTGAAGATAGAAGACCTGAAGAGAGATTAGCAGGATTATAATTGAAATAATCTTTTCCTTGGTCATTTTATAAGCTGGGTTCTTGCTTCTTGGTATTTTATAGCCTGAGATTGATGGTAATTGATTCGGAGGCACAACCTGAGGTTGTGTAGCATATATAAAGCACCCACAGTTTGGACACAGATGTGCACAAGTAAAAGGTGAATAAATAAAATGTGTAGCAAAGAAGTAAAATATCCATTGCACATCTTAGGCATTAAATATCAAATTCCTAGGGGAGACTGGGTAGCAGGAGAGAATAGAAATGCATATTCCCTTTGAAAAGAAAAGCTCTGTGGGAGTCTTCATTTTCTCAGTTGTACTCTGATCCACAAGAGAAAAGGAATACTTTAGCTTAGTTCTTTCTGTCAGGCTCAACAAATGGTGTGACTTCACGGTACAAAAGGAAGCAGGAATAATTTGTCTCATGTTTTGACTTTACCCAAGGCATGTACAGAATCCAACCAGGAACTGAAAAAACGAAGTTTTAACTCAAGTTTTGTAACTGTGGCAGCTTATATAATTAGCAAAAAACGTAGATGTTCTTTAGAAAGGCAACACCTTGCGAAACAGAAATCTCCCAATTAAAAAAAGAAAGCTCTCCAGTTGTCTTTACACAATGTACTGTCAAACAAGAAGATTCATCCAGACTTAGCACTGAGGGCAGGTAAAAGAAAAGTGATGAATTGGCCAAGTACTCTCCAGCAGACTTTGTGCTTCTGAAAGAGAAAATAATTTAATGTTTCTGATTATCAATTTTTCTGAATAACTGAGTGGAGTTTGGGAATTAAGAGTTTAGCACAGCAGGCAGTCTAACTAAAAGTGGACTTGATCAAAGTTGTTCAGAAGTTAAATGTACTGTCATTAAAAAGCTAAATGTACTGTCATTCATTTAAAATAATTTAGCAAATTATAAGAGTTCATTAGTGCATGGCAGTTGGCTTCTGCCAAAACACCCTGCTGCTTAAATATGAGATTTAATTGATAGGTATTAAAATTATTTTCTAAAAGACGGAGTACAAGGAAATTCTGGTAATGTATTTGGTACATGCATCATCAAACAGTTTTTCTTGCAGATTTGTAATGCTCATTTTTCCTTACTTCTTTTATTTAAAAAAACATAAAATATTAAAGAAAAAAAAAACCATTTTGAATACATTAATACAGAGCAGCCAGGTGAGTCACCTAACCTCCAGAATCTTAACTATCCAACAACCAGAAGTGGGAAAAGAGAAGGTATGGGGGAGGATGGGCAAACTCCCCAAACCAAATATAAGTGACTTAGTTTGGAGGTCAGACTTAATGGTTTCACAGTACATTAACTCTGTAAATTAAAAAACAACTTTAAATAATCTGCATGTGATTGCAATGCTATGCACTATAATCAGCCTACTATGAGCAAACAGAATGCCTCTAAATATACATGTGTGCTTTTCAGGATAGGCTGCATCAACATCTAGGTATTGCTTCCTAGGCAGCTATTGCTGTTGCTATTAGTTTTGACTTCGGGAATGTTAATACTGTCAATGCACATAGCCAGCAGGCAGCCACCCCAGATTTGCAGATGTTTTGGTTACTGAAGGAGAGGTGGTAGTTGCATGGAGACTCTCAGGATAGACCAGTCTGTACTGGTAAGACTGGCACCTGAAGCTCACTCTGGTAGCCTGCAGCCAACACACCCTTCCTTCCTTTCCGCGTCTGCTACTGTGGAAGGAGAGCAGCCAAAGAAAGAAAAGAAAGAGGCCAAAAGAGGAACTTGGATTCACTTTCCAGTGCTCCTGTGGCAGAACTGGGCATCTTAAGAGTTTTTCTTCCAGGAAGTCGAAGTGACTTCAGACATGAAGTAAGATAGGAGTGTGGGCCATGCCCAAACCTCATCTTGTCCTTCTGATAAAGCAAAGGGAATTGCTGCCAGACTCCTTTGCGGGGAGTAAGGTCTGAGCCCAGAACACAGCACTGGGAGGGACTTCCCGCCCCTGCTCCAAATGACAGCGCATCATCTCAAGCATACCTTTAGGAAATTCCTCCCCTAAATCCCCTAAGGCTCTTCCTTGAAAGCTCTCCCTGAACCCCTGGCCAGTTTCTGCCTGATGTCTCTCCTCCATCCTGCACTGCAGGTTTAGAATGCAGTTGTGCCAGTTTTCAGCTAATGAACTGAATGTTAAATGACCTCAGCTCTTCTGGTCTCCTCCAGCAGAAGAAATGCTTGAAGGAAAAGACTATGGTCTTTGACCAAAACCTTCCACCAGGGTATAAAAAGATAGGATGATTCTTCCTTCAGCTAGGCTGCCAAAATTCCACCTTTCTGTCAGTCTTTGGAGTGTAAATTACACACACCTGCTACTGAGGAAATTCAGTAGCCAAACCATGTCTTCTCAGTACCCCACCAGCACTGATACACATTTCCAACATTTCCTCATAAACAGAAAATTTAATACAAAACTTAATACTAAAATAACATTATAACTGAAGGTAAGGGAACTGGCATGTCAGGGAGTTCATGTGCGTATTTCTAAGAAAAAAAAAAGGAATTTGTTCATATTATAAGTTTATTTGCATTTCCTCTTCTATTTCTTGTCAGTAGTAAGTATGAAAGCACTACTGTTAAATAGATGAATACACTGTATAGAATTGTCAGAAATTGTAACAAATTGTGACTTTATTGTTGTTCCATCCTGCAAACTTGACTGACAAGAACTTCAAAATGGCAACAACAAAAGAATCCAAATCTTCTAAGTTGCACCGTTTGCCTGTAAGCTATTGTAAATAGTCAATAGTGTTCTCAAAATACCCATTTTTATTCCTAAAAACCATTGTAACAAATACTAATTAATACAATGGAGGCTTTTGAATTTGATCCACAAAGGGGTTATGATGGTAGTATACATTACTTTGTTCATGATTATACTGCACAGGACACAAATTACGATTAATGACTGAGTCAATTAGAGGTATAATTAATTGTCAGAATGAAATTACACTTTAAAAGACTAAAATAAGTTTTTCAATTACACAAATTATCAAATTGAAAGAGACCCACCATATGAACCTCAAGAACAGTTTCTGAAATGCACAGTAAGGGTATTAGATTCAGGGATTGCCATTATTGTAGGAATACTAAAGTTAAAGCATGGCTATTATTCCATTGTTTACATCATTCCATTTCTTTCAGCATGGGTAAAACAAGCAGAAGTGCATTTAATCTTTGCTTCAAATTGCTATTTATGTTTATAAAGGTTCTCATGCTGCAATGTGAATTTTGTCTGTGAAAAACTGTTAACAGCATATGTTTTGAATCCTGGGGTTCATATAAAGACTGTAAAAATATTGCTTTGACAAAATGTCAAGGATACACTTGGCCAAAACAGCTCACACAAACATGAACTACCAAGGTTTTCTAATTTAATTTTCAACCTTAACAGTTTGTTCATGTTAGTTCTGTTTTTTAATATAACTATTAAACATAAAAGAACTCTTCCTCTTTAGCTGAAAGAGCTCAGCCTTTTTACATAGAGGCTCATATTTCAAAACTTTGTAGTACAACAAACTGCTGCTAGTGTTGTAAACGTATCTTTACCATTTTCCCTCCAGAGATTTCCTTTCTCTTTTCCTTTTCAAATAACAACTGCCTGTGAAGTCTCTTTATCTGTAAACACCAAGACTAAGTATCAGAAAAGATCAAGGACTGCAGGCCCAAGTCTCTACTCAGATCTCTATGAACTCCTGTTCTAATCAGCTGCACCTGCATTTCTGGAGAGTGAAGGTGACCTTTAATAATACAACAAACTATGACAGTGCTGTTGCTTTGAATTTTGGAAGTTTCTTGCAATATGCAAAATCTACCAAAACTCAGTATTTTTCAACCTATCAGTTGATATATGGAAAACTCCTTTCAGTATTTTCATATTCTTTTTAAACATTAACATCACTCTATTTACCACTGTCTGATTTAATACTAGTATTAGAAGGAATGATGTTTTCTATCTCCGATCTTCAAAAGTACACAGTACATAGAAATTTAAGATAACCCCCTGAACATTAACAAAATAATAAAACTGCAAAAGGTTAAAGTTGCACTTCTATACCAAGACATTCAAACTACCTTACCATTGCTGGTTTTTAAAATACTCTTAGACAACTCAAAATCTCATGCTACTATATCTACTCCCAAGAATTTCATTCTATCTGTGATCACAAAGTGTAGAATAGTTTAAACTTTGTGTATGTCCCTGTTCAGAAAAGCACAGACATACAAATAATCGATTCAGCCTCTTCTTTCTCTATGGAATTACATGATAGGGTCACATTTTCAAAGAGACAAACAGCATTTTGTGAGCTTTATGTCCTCAATATGGATTTGATCCCAAACACCTACCCAGACAGTCAGATCTTCAGAAGACTCATTTGCAGAGCTCACAGCATACTTATTGTATGACAGCCAAACATGACTAGACCAACAGAAAAAACTCCCTTATGTCTACACTGTTAATTATAGCAGAGCGGTAATTAAGTTACCCCTTGCTGCTTTGATGTAAGACAACAGGAGAACAATGGCACGGTCTGATAAGAAATGAGAAACACATGCACCAGAGACACAACAGACAGACCAGTACCAGAGCACCATGACTATCTCTTTTTGCTGGCATCAGAGACAATGAAAGCTGTGCTGGCAGTCCTAGCCCAAGGAGAGGGGTGGAGATTTTCGCCCTGTATTTCCCAGTTCAAGCCTAACATCCTCCACCATCCCTGTGACTCAGTTCATTTGCATAATTCTCAGGTTTTCAGGAAGAGAGGAAACCATCAGTCTTTGAAACTGAATTTTTTAACATAACTTTGGTGTGTAAAACACTCCACTGAAGTAGTTTGCAGTTACTTGCACAAGGTGGTCCTGAATAAAATGAGAGAACATTGGGGCAGTAGTCTGCTGAAGCTGGAGTTCCAACATAACCTCCCTAAAATGCCTAAGACATGGAGCCTGAAGGCTAAATGAGGTAGGGAAGTAACCAACAAAATTACCTTGATGAAAGACATCATGTAGCTTCTACCTCCCCCTCAAAGAAGATACAATTATCACTTACAGGTTCATCACCAAGCAGGTGATGAACGGCAGAACACGCAGAAATGGAGCACAAAATGCTTTAAATGTGCTCAAAGCCCAAGTTGGATGTGACTTTTGCGTATTCCTTTTGAGAGCTGCAGTAAGGAACCTACAGTGTGGTGTACAGGTAATCTAGTGACATGTCTTTCATTAGCCAGCCACAAAGGCAGACTCCACATGGAAAAGGAGCTACCCCACCTCTCCCTAGAGAACCTTGCAATGGGCTCTGGCTCACCACAAACCTGGAATCATCTACACTACAATGGTCACTTTGCAGTGGGAATACACACAGCCTGCAATCAAAAAGTATAAATGTATTCCCCACTGGAAAACAATGAAGTTTGAATTTAAGAATAAAACCGTTCAGCTTTCATAAGCTGAAGATCTGTCTGGTCTGTGTTTTTACTTCTGGTTGACACTAGAAAAAACAAAAAGGAAGTACTGTAAAACCTGAAGGACAAGGAAATCATTGTTTGACGTTAGAGCTAGAGTTTACCTACTTCTCAATAAAAAAGAAAGGCAAGAAAAGATGCTGAAAGTTACTGAACACACAGATTGGAAGGTACCCAAGCTCAGCCCAAGACAGAGCAGATTTCAAACAACCTGTTCCTGAGCAACTAGAAGAAAAGGGATGTCAAAACTTGAGGAAGGAAGAACAGGATTTGCTCACACCTCACAGGCTCACCTTCAGAGGTGTTTTTCAAGACGGGGTGTAAAGAACACACCCATTACAGCTCCCTGCTACACCAGTGTTGTTTATGGCAGCTCTGAAACTGCACTGTCACAACTCCAGCTGATGTCTAGAAATTGAGGGAAATCCCTGGTAAAGAGACTTTTTTTTAGATGCTGCAAGGAATACTCAGAATTGGCTAAATACCACTTTTCAATCTTCGAATTAATTTCAGGTTCTGCCCATTTTGTGCCAAAATGCTTCTAACCTTTATAGGGTATGCAATCACTTGCTGCTTGTCACATGGCAAGGTACGAGCTGACACAAGAAAGGACAAGATTGTACACATGACATTAGGAGCTGTTGGGAGAGAGGTGCAAGAACCAAGGGGACTCTGAAGTTCATTGAATCTCTCTGAAGAATGTCACATGGAGAGCAAATCTGTCAAAACAGTGGTGACAGGAGAGAGCAAATGGCACTTCCTAATGTGCTAGGAACTGGGGCTTGCCCCATGGGGGGATGCTCTCCTGGGCTGCTGAGCTCAGCCATTACATGATAGATGTGCTTTAGCTGAACTAGACTCTCCAGATGCCTCAAGGTTGTAACAAACCCATCAAAGCCTCAGTTTATATTAATAAGCCAGTCTCAAATCAGCACACTGCAGGTGCCAACTTGCAAGCAGATCAGCCAGGCCTGCCTCGGGGATGGCAAGAGCATTTAGAAGCAAAAACAGCCTCAGCCACGTAATTTTTGTCCATCACCGCTAGTCTACCAGAGCTCCAGGCAACCAACTCCTCCTAAGATGAATTCCAGAATGTTTTAGGTCAGACAGCGGCAGACAGGCATGAATATGGTCACACAACCACCCTCAGAGCTTGTAGGTTGGAAATGAAGGCACCTTCAATGGACACACTATCGTGCTTAGGTAGTTAGTACCTGGATGGACATCTGTATCACAGTTTAGGATCTAGCTGTCATTCAGTCCATGCCAGACCTGCTATCGACATGAAAGTTACGGGCCAAGAGAGAAAATAACCTTTCTGTTTGCCTGAATATATGTGCATTTCATCTGATAATATTCAAATCTCTTTAGCTACATTATAATGAGGTTAAAGCAAGAAAAATTTCCCCACCTCAAATATTACAAATGTCAGTAATGAGAACAGTAAAAATGTCACCACATGGAGAAAAGAGTGAAATTAGCATATTTAGAGGAGTATTATACCCATGAGTGAAATAATGCAATCAGCTAGCTGCAAGATAAAGCTAATTTGGTTTCCAACAGTTTATCAACAATACACTGCTCCTTTACATTAACAAATTTAACCGATACCATATCCTGCAAACAAGATTAATTCACACAGAATATTACACTGTGTTAATTAAATAGCTGGAATAGAAAAGGTTAGGCCATGACTGAAAGATGCGCATATGGGTTGTGAAGCTATGAAAAGATGGAGTGATTTCAAATCAAGCAATTAAAATAAATTATTTAAATCACAATTAAGTCAATAATAAATACACTTAGATATTTTTGAGCCTATTTTGACAACCCCTTTAGTTTGTTGCTCTTTCTCAGAAATTTCTCTTTCTCGTTGACCCAGGAAGGAGTCAAAATATCTTGAAACCCATCACAAGATGAGGTGGCTTGGATAAGTTATCAAAGAGTTATCCTGATTATATTCAAGTTCTCATTTGACTGTGTAGATAATATGAGGCATGAGGCAAGTTTTGCAGTTAAAAGGACACCACAAAGCCCCACTTGCCTTATTTCTGGATGGGTTTCCTGCCACTACAACCATGAAACCACCACAATTACTACAGTTAATTGAAAAATGTTCAAAGAGAGAAGTACTTTTTCATTTTGTTTACTTCTGCAAATAACAGTACTTTGTCTTTGGATGAATGCCACCAAATCACTTATAGAAGTAACATACCCTTTTTAAATCGAAAGAACATTTTGGCATGGACTAAACTATACTGAGGTGGCAATGTTAGAAAAAGACTTAGTAAAATGGGGAATTAATCTCATTTGGATAGAGCCCCAAAGCATTATCAGAATATCCATCAGTCACGAGCAATTCTGAATCTCACCTTGTATTTTTACTGTACTTTTGTCACTACAGCTGTACACAGCAGGCTCAAATTTGAGTTTGCTATCCTATGTCCCCCCATTATTTAATTGTGCATGAATTTTATTTTCCCTGGGGTATTTCTTGAACTGTTGTAGAAAAAAATATAATTTTTGTTTGATCATAGTTCTGCTGATTTCAGTTAGCATATACTTCCTTTTTGCACTTTCAGTCTAGGAAATGGAGCTGTGTGGACTAAACAAAGCACGATGTCTGTTATGTTTTGAGAATTTCATGGGGTTCTGTGGTTTTGGCTGCACAACTGTGGGATGACGGCCACGTATGAAATTCAGCTGTGCACTGCCCAGCACATCAACAGTTATGACACTGACACTGGACCGAAAACCAGTCTGTGGGGATCCCACTGTTCAGCTCTCCCCATTTAATTACACAGGCATTTTTCAAGCCAACTTCCAGACTTCGTGACAGAATGACTAATCAAGCCACGCTGAAATACCCAATTTTTTAGAGAAGATGAAGCACTGTGCAGCATACAAGCCATTAATTTTATGACAAGTGCAGATGGTTGATATACAGATAAATTCTCACATAACCTAATGGAATGAAAATATAGTTCCATCTATTTAAATGATAATACTAATGAGCATAGTGTTCCCCACATGATGGTATTTTCAGCCGAATTATTTTAAAATGGATTTCACTGCATGTTGCATCTGAACCCTACTATTTTCTTCCTCCCAATTCGGACCACAGTTGATTTGTATCCACCAAAGAAACACGATTTCCTTCTCCCTTTAAAAAGGCTCCACACCCGGGGGATGCCCTGCTGCAGCACGTCCCTGCGCGAAGGTACCCACACTGCGGTGGGGGGCCTGCGGCCGAGAGGGACGTGTCGGAGGAGGAACTGATGGAGAGCCTCGGCGGGCCCGCTCACAGCCCCGCTTCAGCCGCCGCTTCGCATCCCCGTGTCCGCCCTCGGCCCGGGCCTGGAGCCGCGCCGCGCTGGGGCCCGGGGCGAGGGGCACCTACCCGGCGCGGGACGACGGCGGCTCTCCGCCCCGGCCATGCTCCGGCGGCTCTGCCTGCGGGGCGGCTCGGGTGGGCCCCGTTC